>CM045568.1:11787610-11858933 GCA_024721245.1 Mitragyna speciosa
CCCTAACTCAAATCCTTATCCAAGTTGAAGATTTCATAATGAAATTTGACTCCTTTTACCTCAAAAATTCTTCCTTGAGCTTTGTGATATCTTCTAGAGTAGAGAGAATGCAGTTGGACGTTGGATTTTTAGGAAAATAAGTTGCAAATTGAAAGAGTCGAAATCTGCAAGTTGGCGCTGATCTGCGAGTGACTAGCAGATTGCTCTTTGTTTCTAATTTTGCCCTTTTTAAATTTTAGTTATTCCTATAATGCTTTTGAGGCATTTTTCCACAAGTGAACCATAATTACCTTGGTAGACTTTGATGAGGAAAATAATTGTCAGAAATTCCAAATCTAAATGATAAAATTGGTACAACTTGAATCATCTTTCAATTTTGATACTCCTTGAGTTTCAATTGATCCAAATTATGTTTAACCATCATTTCCCTACAAATAATTTTGCTCAAAATTGTATTTAATCATCCAAATTGATCATCCAAATTGTGTTTATTTCCCTACAAATAATCATCCGAATTGATCCAAATTGTCTTTAAATTTGGGCATTAATGTGCTCAAAATAATATTTTTGTCTCAAAATCCTAATTTCCAAATAAAAAATCCTAATATAAGAGCAATCCTTTATTTGATGAAAAATAATAAAATTGAGCCATTCTAGCATCAAAAATATCAAAAACATACTAAAATCATATTAAAATCATGTATAAAATACTATGTTAAAATAGTTAAAATTATTACTTATCACATTTAAAGATCAGGTACAAGTAGCAAATATATTATCAAGTTATATAATAACAAATTATATTGTTGACTAGTCAACACATGTATAAAAGACTTACTGGCGGTCATACAGTTCGCATAAATGTATGCTAATCATATATCACATAAACAAACTCGTCGGGAAGTCAAAGTATTTATATTAGAAAAGGTCTATTAAACTCTTACAAAAATTCACGTAGTTTTTGTAAAACTAAAATTGGTAAACAAAATAATTTAATAGACACTCACAGGTAATCTTTAGGATTTCCTCGAGTTCTTTTCACGTCTGTTCCTTGAGGATCCAAAGCACCTTATAAGAAAGAAGTGCATTGATTAACGCTAAGTCCAAACGAATGAATAACTATTGGTACTTAATAGTTTTGTTTTGTTTTAATTTATTTATTTTTATTATTTCTATTACCTATATATACTTACTCAGTCCCTGTACAACCAATTCTCACAATCTTTATACCCTTAGAAACTAAGCTCATTTTGTTACATTTTTCTTGAAGATACCAAAATCTGATTCTAATCATAAGCTGATTAAATTGCCATCACAAATCTGTTCCTTGTCTTGTAAAATATGTTTTCAGTTTCATTGAGTACCCAGTTTTCAATAGATCATAACTCTTAATTGACAATTTGTATGGGGAAAAGGATTACATGGTTAGAAACTACATTCCAATGACAAATACATTCATAAAGGGCACTAGGTCAAATTATAACAAGAACAATTCAAAATCGACTCCAAATCTGGTTCATTACCAACCCTGTTCATGTAGGGTTGGTTTTCCAGTCTAGTTCACATGAATTCTGGGGCAATTTATCTAGAATCAATACATATGGCATACATGGTTGAAAACTACATTATAAGGACTTATCACTTTTGTGAAGATCACTAGCCTAAATTTCCACCATAACTAGTTCAAAATCATGGTTAGAGTTGTCCGTTTACCGATCATGTTTATGCAGAATTGTATGTCCAACCAGAAACCTATTATACTCTTTTCTCTCTCTCTACTTTCTTTCTCTTACTATTTTCCCTCTCTTGCTCAAGTTTGAAAATTAGGGTTTATGGCTGCTCCTTCAACCTCTGGTTGGAGGGCAATCCTTCAGCTAGGCAGCAAGATCCTTTGCAGGACGTTGTTATGAACAAGAATGCTACTCCTCTAAAGATCAAACCTCCTAACTTTGTTTAAGGGTGAACCGGCTATTAGCTTTCTCCCATGATGAAATTTAGAAACTAGCGGCTCCTTTCAAGTTCTCCTTCAGGTGGGAAAAGTTCTCCCATAGCATACCATCGATGGATGTCATACGCAGATCATTCATAGTGATTGGGTTTTCTGGTTCATATTCCTTGAGGTCTCCTAGACTCTAGACATATTCTGATCCATTTCAGTTGGAAGAAGACTTCCACCAATGTTGGTTGAAAGACATTTGGATAGTTCAAGAGTTTCCTATTGCGAGTCTTCAAATGGACTCCTGAATTCTGAGTTATTGTTGAATCTCCTTACGCACCGGTATGGGTTGCTTTGGATAGTCTTCCAGTCCATTTTTTCAATAAGGCTGTGTTGTTCATGATTGCCAACGCGATTGGATCTTCCTCTCAAATTAGATTCTGCAACATCGACTTTCTCTCGACCAAACACTGCAAGGGTATGCGTTGATGTTGATCTAACAAAGGATCTTCCTCATAGAATTTGGATTGCTACTGCTGGTGGAGGTTTCTGGCAGAAAGTTAATTACGAGGATCTCCCTTCTTACTGCAAACATTGCTGTAAAGCAGGGTCATGAAGCCAAAAGTTGTCGTCTTATGAAGGAGAAGGAGACAAGTCTCTAATATTCCTGAATGTGGCATGCATGATTCTGAAAAAAGGAACAGAAGATTTACAAACCAAAAACTCTTAATTTGGAATCAGATCGACAGGAAGAGCAAACTAAACAAAAGATGATGGAAGATAAAGAAGATGATGAAATCATGAGATTGAAGATTTTGGGAAGATACCTGATGAAGCAAATAATCAAATAGAGGAGCAGCAAACTCATAAAACTCTTTTGGACAATACCATTGATAATCAACCTAGAACACTCGAGCCAACAGGCCTGCATTGCAGATTTGTGTTTGCCTCTTCTGAATAGTGCAGCAAATAGGGAAGATACCTATTCGAGATCATGAACCTCGTCAGAGACATGATTTTAGAAGCTGAAGTTCTGGCTGGAAACTTGTCTCCTTGTGGTACTAATGAACGATCTTCTGTACAGATCAGAAACATATTGGATCAAAGGCTGGCTTTTTTGTAATCTGGAGGTACAAAGTCATTCAGTTGGCCTTCTGTGCAACAACAACATGAAGGCTGGAATGTTCAAAAGTCAGGCAAGCACAAGGGCATTCGTCCAAAATTTGATTCTGACATAATTCTTCGTTCCCAAGTAAAACCACTCTCAAACTCTCCTCCACAAATCCTTATGATTAATTTTCTCTTTTGGAATATTAGAAGGGGTTTCAAGAACTCAAAATCTAAGAAGACTTAAGAAGTTAATAAGAATTTTTGATTTACAGTTAGTAGCTCTTTGTCAACCGAAAATAGATGTGAGCAAGTTTAATGAAATTAGACTCAAGCTTGGAATGGATTCTGGATTTCATAATGGGGTGGGATTGTTATGGATGTTCTATAATCTTCTTTGTCTATATCTTTGGTGGGTGATAGTGAGCAGCACTTATCTATGGAACTTACCTTAGTCGCTGTTTGTGTCTACATGCTATCTTTTCTTTTGTTCATACTAAATGCTTGAGTTCTAATAGAGTACAATTGTGGAATGCTCTCAAATTGAAAAATTCTCAAAATCTTTCTTGGCTCATTAGGTGGAGATTTTAACACAATCACTCATGCGGATGAGAAGAGAGGAAGGAGACCATTCATGCTACATGAAGTTGTTGATTTTCTTCAGGTTTTGCTAGATTTACAGCGTATGGATGCAAGCTTTACGAGCTCTCAATTCACTTGGTGTAACAATAGATCTGGTCGAGCGAGAGTCTGGATGAGACTTGACAGAATCCTTCTCAATTCTTCATTTGTTGATTCAAGAGTGGAGATTTCAGTGCAACATTTGGCTCATTACCCTTTTGATTATGCGCCTATGCTTATGATGGGGAGGACTACATTGGACAACAAAGTAAGGTCATTTCACTTTCTGAACTTTTGGACAGGCCATGATAGTTTTTTGGATGTGGTTAAGCAGCATTGGGGTTGCGACTTTCCAAATGTAACTCCTCTTAGAAGATTGGTTCTCAAATTGCAAAACACGAAGCGAGGTCTTCAGTCTTGGTCCAGACAAGGTGTATGGAAATATTTTTCAAAAGATTAAAGTTACTCGAAATCAAAGCTGCACAAATGGAGCTTGATTATGATTAGCATGCAACAGATCAAGCACTGCATCAAATGCAAATGGCTCGAGCTGAACTCAATGAGGCGTTGTGCTTGGAAGAAAGTTTTTGGAAACAAAAGGCTAGGGTTAAATGGTGGAATGAGGGTGAGAAAAACACCAAGTATTTTCATTCAATTGTCACTGAGCGTAGAAGAAAGTCAGGTTATTCATCGCGTAAAAAATGATGAGGGAGACTGGGTGAGCAATGAAGATGATATAGCAAATGTTGTATGTAGGGTATTTCTTCAAACTTTTCTCTCAAGAGGAAGCTTCATATGATATTTCTCTGAGCCATATTCCGAAAATATTGTCAAGTGAAGATAATGCTATATTAGAGGCTGTTCCTTCTCTAGAAGAAGTTAAGGGGGTGGTATTCTCTATGGATGGTGACAGTGCAGCCAGTCCTGATGGCTTCTCGGGAAATTTTTTCTCATCTGCTTGGGACATAGTAGCTGAATGATTTATTCCAAGCAGTCCTCAGCTTCTTATGTGGGAATGAATTACCACAGTGGTATTTCTTCTACTTTGGTGGTCTTAATACCCAAAGTGGCAGGACCACAAGATTGCTCACATTTTCAGCCAATTAGTCTTTGTAACTTTGTCAACAAGATCATATCACGTATTTTAGCAGGTACAGACTAGCTAATTTTTTGCCCTGCAATAATTTTCTCCTCAACAAAGTGGGTTTGTTAAAGGAAGATCTATTACTGAAAATTATTTGCTTGCTTAGGAGTTGGTAGGTGAGATAGGGAGGAAGACTAGAGGTGGCCAGGTGATTCTTAAATTGGACATGGCAAAGGCTTACGATCAAGTTTCGTGGATTTATTTGATTCAAGTACTTCAGAGATTTGGCTTTGGTGAGCGATGGATAGATATGACTTAGGAGGTTAATATCTAATTGTTGGTTTTCTATGCTTGTTAATAGGAGTCCCGAAAGGGTTTCTTTAAATCTACACGGGGTTTGAGACAAGGTGATCCTATTTCACCTTGCTCTTTTTGTTATTGCTACGGAGGGATCTGTCCTAGAGCTCTAAATTTACTGCCTGATCAGAGGAATTTCACTCCTTTTAGAGTTCCCTCCAAAAGCCCTATTGTGACTCATCTAGCTTTTGCTTGAACGATGTGGTGATTTTCTCTAGAGCTACCAAACATTCTCTCAAGCTAGTTATGGATGTCCCTAAGACAGTATGAAGTTGGGTTGGGTCAACAGATTAATACAAGCAAAAGTGGCTTCCTTTGTCATCCCAGCCTTCCAAGAGGTCGTAGAAGAATTATTAAACAAGTTACTAGGTTTTTCTGAAAGGGCTTTTCCAATAAAATACTTGGGTTGTCCTCTTTTCATCGGGAGAAGCAGAAGAGGCATATTTTGCAGAAATTAGTAACAATATCATTCGAAAGGTGGTTGCTTGGCAAAATCACTTCTTATCTATTGGTGGACGTCTTATCTTGATAAAGCATGATCCTGTCATCTATTCCTCTACATATACTTGTGGCTGCTTGCATTCCTAAAGGGATTCTTGGCCAATTGGAAAAAATCTTTGCGATGTTTTTATGGGGTAAAGGAGGAGAATAAATCAAAATATCATTGGTTTAAGTGGAGAAGTTTATGCTTCCCAACAGGATGAAGGTGGAGTGGGAATTTGATCTTTGGAGGATATTTAATAATTCCTTCTTCGGTTAAATTGTGGTGGAAATTTAGAGAAGGAAGGTGTCTTTGAGCGAAATTCATGGCTGGAAAATATTGCCATGATGGGCATCCTTTAAATATTCAACACAAAAGAGGAGATTCTATGACATGGAAAAGGATGCTTGACATTCAGACCATTGCGGAGGAGCATATCTTTTGGGTTTTAAAGGAGGGTTCTATTAGCTTTTGGCATGATAATTGGTTAGAGATGGGTCCTCTCTCTAATCAAGTCAATGTTCATGACGATTCTCAAGTTCGAGACTTTGTTACTCAGAACGAATGGGACTCTTAGTAGGTTGCTTGCTGTTGTACCTTCCTCATGTAAGCTCATTACATTATGTTCAGGAGATCGCAGGACAGACTAGTGCCAGACAAAATGATCTAGGATGTTATCTTCTTCAAGGTTCTTTTTCCACTACATCAGCTTTTAATTGTGTTAGAAGTAGTAGAGTTGCTGGCTTTATGTTTAAAAGAATTTAGGAATGCCCATATTCCCTCTTAAAATCTCTTTCTTCATGCTTAAGCTTTTACATGGTAAAATCCCAACTGCTGATGTTGTTCAAAAGTTTGGGTTCCATGGTCCCTCTCGTTGCTATTGTTGTGTCCATTCCTTTAGTTGAATCTTTGGAGCATATATTTTGCTTGGGTGATACTTCGATGAAATTATGGGAATATTTTGGTGCTTCCTGTGGGTATAACTTTGAGGAGAGTACATGTGCGTATGATACTAATGCAATGGTGGTTTGCTTCCTATCCTAATGCTTTCTCAGCTTTTTTACTTCAAATTACACCCATTCTAATGGTGTGGCACCTGTGGAAGGCAAGAAATGCTTGGTGTTTTACAGGAATGGCGAAATCTGGGGAGTAGATTGTCAGGTTTATCTTGGAAGATATTAGAATTATATTTGAAGCTAAGTTTAAGTTTCCAATTTAGGGGATTGATTGGTTTGCAATGTACTCTAATGCTTGCAAAATGAAAAAATAAGTTTGGGTTTCTTTGGTAAAGTGGATGCAGCCCTGGGAGTCTTACAAACTCAATACAAATGGAGTTTCCAAAGGTAATCCAGGGACTTGTGGAGGAGGCGGCCTACTTAGGGATGCAAGAGGTAAGGTTCAAATTGGTTATGCTTGTTATTTTGGTTTTAGAACAAGTCTGATGGCAGAATTTAAGGCATTGCTCCATGGTATCAAATTGTCTTTGAAAAGGTTTTTTACAGTTTCATGTGGAATCAGATTCCCTCACTTTGGTGAATATTTTAAAGGATAACGAGTCGTGCCCTTGGTCAATGCTTCATTTGTTGGAGGAAATTGAGCATTTTACTCAGTACTTCATGAGCATTTCACATTGCTATAGAGAAGCAAATGTCCTGGCTGATATTCTTTCTAATGTTGGCTTACAATTGTTAGTATATGCCCTAAAACCAGATGTTTTAAGGTGTTTTGTATTTATACTTATTTATGTTATATTTATCCATGTGGTATTTTTCTTTATTATCTATACTTGTATCATTATCATTGAAGGGTATGGTCTACCATATGACTTTCCTATTTACTTGCGTGTTCATGATGCATTGCTAGACGCCACTCATGATCTATAAGTATGAATTGATTAATTAGTGAATTAATGATAAATTAAAGTGTTTAATTTATCTAGCTCAATTAATGAGTTATAATTTATACTTATTGCCAACATGAATAGAACCTAATGGGTCACACAAATAAAGAACAAAATCTTTGGGTTAAAATGTAATTAAGATAAGTATGAGATACTTATGGGGTTAATTTATGAGATAAATTGTGACAGCCCCACCTTACCCAGAGGCGCACCAAAGGGCTTAGCGGACTATCTGCCTAACTCTCGCTAGGACTCAAATCACGCACTCGCTCAAGACATCCAAACATACTTAACCCCAAAATAAAATACATTCATAGAATTCAACTTAAAAGTACAAGTATCACTAATAGTTTTACACACCAAAATTTATATAGTATTTACAAAAATAGCCTAAACAATTGGGCTATCAAAATACATAAAACAAAACATTTACTATGTCCAAAATCAGCTTTTCCAACTTTAATATTTTGGGAAACCTGGTTAAAGAAAACAAATAAACGGGATGAGCTATAATAGCCCAGTGAGTGCTCAAATCATGCAACCATACTAGTAACCCATGATTTTATTTAATAAAAATAATTAACGATTTAAATAAACAGTGTACGAACAATTTAATTAACAAGTAGTCAATGGCAGATACAGGGCTCAACTACGGGAGCAAGCTCAACTGCAGAAGTAGCAAGTATTGAACATGTAACCATGATGTTGGGACCGAGATAATAGCTCAGGTCCTCGCCAAGGATCATACCAGTATAAACAAGCAAGTACCCTAACCACCATTCACCTTGTAACCTCCGTATAGGCTACCACATCCAGGGAATAATCTCAACCTTAAAGGGCCAACAAGCAAGAAAGTTCAATCCAGAGTTGGCCTCTTTGAGGAATTCAACTCAGATAGGAAAGAACAACATACCCTAAAACACCCAGCACCTTATGTCCTCCCAATCACAACGGGGTTGACTAACGGTGAAGTAACGGTGAAGTTAGTCACGGAAGTCTCAAGCACAAATAACACATTGGATAGTGAAAGCATATAACACATTGCGGAATAGATGCGATAAAGCACACATCTTTCCTCAAGTAACACATTTCATTAAATAATAATTCCAAGTATAACCTAGCATGTCATGCATCAAGCACACATAGAAACACTCACCTGAAGTGTCTAGGAAAATATTTCATAAAATGGTCAGGTTTCACTTCCGGATCCTGAAATTCAAAAGAAATAGTCTTATAAAAACCTGAATAAAATCTAAGTAATTTAATAAGAAAATTTGAGAAATACCCCAAGTCTTTCTAGGGTTTAATTTCTAGGGTTTTAGAGTTTAGGGTTTTATCCTAAAGTTTAGGGTTTTCAAAATTAGGGTTTTCAAAATTTTAGGGTTTTTGCTCGGAAAAATTCGATTCACTAATAGTTCATCTTTAGAAATTTCTGCACGTTCAAATCACTAAATTACAACCTATATAGCTTTAAATCATACCCTATTCACTTTTTACTTCTTAGGTTTTACCGAAATTTCGGCAGCATTTCTCTTATAATCGGACTAACCCAAAATTTTTAACCTGCAAAAAAAAAAAAAAAAACAACCAACCAATCCAATTTCAACTAGTTCTACAACTTCCATGTCAAAGTCAATCCAATTCCACTCAAATTCTCCATCAAAACATTTGAACCACACCAAGGTTCTTCAACCAATCAATACTTAATTCTTGTCATATCAAGATTCAAACACTAGCTACAAGTCATACAAGCCCATAAACATCAAAATCATGGAATAAAACTTCATTTTTCATGGCTTAGTAGTAAATCATGCTTAACAACAAGAACATGGATATCAATCTACATAACTACAACTTATACTTGGAAAGAATAAGAAAAGTTCATGGTAAATACCTTCAACAAGTCAAGATCTTTGCTTAGAAGGGAGATTAATTCACTTTCAATGGAAGAAAAATGATCAAAATGGAGAGAAAAACTCTAAGAAAATGAAAACAAAAGAGAGGAAAAGAGAGAAGAGAGGGCCGGCTAGGTGAAGGAAGAAAAGAGAGAAACAAACTAAGTAAAGTAGAAAAGAAATGAAGAAAGAATTGGAAAAAGGAATAACCAATCATAGCAAGACATAATTAAGTATAGGGTTTTGACTTTCTTGCACCTTAGACTCCACTTGGCTAAGCATAATTAGAGATGAGTTTTAACAATTATCTTCCACTTATCTTGTAAGATATCTAGGGTACAACTCTTATAGGATAAAGTACAACACGCTACACATAATAGAAATCATTCTATTATTTATTTCTAACTCTTTTTTTTTCTACTAATAGACATCATGCGAATTAAATGGTTTTGCATGAATTTCTAGGGTGTTACATAAATTAACTTAAAGGACTTATTTATAAATATTCTAAGTCTTGTAGGAAGTTAGTTTCCTAAAAGAAATAAAGTAACTAATTGGTTTCCTTATGGAATAGATTTCCTAAAGGAGAAGGTTTAGCTTAAAGTAAGTTACCTAAACCTTCTTGGTTTCCAATTAGCTTTATTTCCTAAAACACTAGAATACTTCTTCTATAAATAGGTTCATGCTTTAACTCTTGAATTATTATTGCAACACCAAAGGAAAACTAGTGAGAGAAAAATTGAAGAAAGAAAATCACTCTACTTTCTCTCTCTAGGCGTCTCTCTCTCTCTCCCCTAATCATTAGGTCTTTTCTTCTTCTTGTGTTCTTAAATAATTCAAGGGAGCTAGCACTCAAAAGTCAAAGTAAGCAAGCCTACAAGGTTCCCAAAGAAGTTTTTCGTGTGGATATTGTTAGAGGCTCTACGCTTGGAGGGCTTTTCGTGGTAGATCTAACATCTTCTTCGAAGGATCTTTGCCAAGTAGCATAGAAATCTTCTATGCTTAAGGTAATCTTCATGCAAACCCCTTGTAATCATATAGATATGTCAAAAAGATCCATGGTTAAGGTAATAAAATTTATTTTTCTGCTGCGTTACCTATGCTATTACCTTACAACAATGCAATGACTCTGTTGTCTTCCCATGTTTTTCAAGCTTACCTAGAGAAGCTCGAGGTGCTATTTGTACGGATCAACTTTCTTACCCATCATTTTGGTTTCATAAATTATAGAATTTTCAGCTTTCACACGCTTTAATGTAAAGACTTGTACTCCTCTTCTCGTATCTTATTTTGTTTTGTATAGATTTTTTTAATTTCTTTTTTGATTGCTAAATGTAATAAGCAGAGGTCAAGGCTTAATGTCCCCTCTTTTGTAATTTTTTCTGTTATTAATAAAATTTTGGGAGTAGCATCCTCCCCTGTGTACAGGGTTAGCCAAAAAAAAAAAAAAGTATGCCCAACCAAATTTGCTCAATTTTTGTGATCAATTTACAAAGAAGTAGAGTGCAAGCTTGAAACCATATTAAACCCATATGAATCTAATTTCTAAATCAACAAGAATCATTTAATTTAAAGCTTCCTATACAAAGTTATGACTGATTTAACAAAACTGGTCCAGAAAGACTACAGCACGAGTTCTTCAACCGCAATTCATTCAATTCGACATATCTCAAATTATGCTTAATAAAAAATTATAAAATTTACACTCTTGTAAACTAGATTCAATGTACAAAAAGTTTTGAGAAGGAATCTTGTCTTGATTTTGATCATAACACAACCAAATCCTCAATACAAATTTAAAGACGATCATAACCCCATTCCTGTGGGAAGCTGGTGTTTTTCAGTCAACTTTTGAATCATCTTACGGTTTATACCCTTTAAACCAAGCCAAGATATTTACATCCCTAGATATTCCTCTAAGTCTAGCTATTAACACAATAAACCTCAATGAATTCAAAATTTTCTATGCTAACTTAGGGTCAATCAACCCGGACTACTTAATACTCTAGTATCTAGTACGTACGGGTTCATGCAACTTCAATTCAATTTTAACTTTAGTTTATCTATTTTCCAGTTGAATTTATTATCCTAGTAAGCTATTTAAGCCTTGTAATCGTAGCAACTTACATCAAACATCAAGGGGCTAAGTAGATTTACCTTAACTAGGTTGTAAGCTGCTCAAATTGTATATTCCTTAAAATTCCAGATTTTATTTCCTTCATCTTCGTTCTCCCTTTCTCCCTTTTTCTCTTAGCTGGCTTGTACAATTTCTCTTCTTTCTTTAGCCCCAAATTAGTTTGTAACTTTCACATGCTTGCTTCTCTGGCTTACTCATTCTCCAAGTCTTCTAAAAAACGTGATGGCTTCTACTTGGCTTCCATTGCAATATTGATTAGCCGATTTTTGTTCCTTTCATTTCTTTCTTTTTTTTCCTTTTCTTTTTTTTTATTTGGTTTCTTTATGTGTCTTGTGAGACTCAATTAGATATTTTGCTACATACTCAATTGTGCAGCGCAAACAATTATGGGTATGTAGCATATGCATTGTTCATAATTAATGCAAATTGTATTATCCCACTTAGTCTTAGAGCTTCATAGCATATTAATTTAATGGCTAAGTTTAACTAATCTATATATTAACATTATTCGCTTAACCCAATTCCGATAATTGTATTACCACACAACTAAGTAAGCAATCAGATAATTAAAATTGCATTAGTATTAGTTGTTAACATGAACAGCTAAAATTTTGGTAACTTAGTTGTGCTATTACTAATTATGCTTAGTGTTTTGAAGTGTGACCAATTTAACGACTAAATTTATCTATTCTAGCCACTACACTACCCACTTAATCTGATCTTAACAATCGTATCAAGCATAATCCAAAGCTAATTAGTGCCCAATCTTGCTAGCTTATTTGTCATAGTATTTTTTTTTCATATAATCCACAAGTACTCTTAATTCAAGCACCAATACTACATTAAGGGATTAGATGGATTATCACCACCTTATAATTTAATCCCAAAATTTGTATAATTAAATTTAATAGGTTATTTGCAAGCCCTTACAGAAATCATCAAAACCCATACTCATAGTAGGGTTAATGATACTCATAGTGATAGTGATTGAGGAATTTGAACCAAATGGTACCTTAAAGTAGTTTTATCATTGTATTAATGGGTTATACTTTTTTGTAAGGTGTAGTTCAAAATAGTTTATAATTATATTTTTATTATTTAGTTATTTATGCATTTTTTATATAAAGTGGAAAAAATGATAAAAACTGTGAATTATTATTATGTCATATTATTGTTTTTCCTCATTGTATATTGCAATAGAATGAGAATTCTGCATTTTCCTCCTTCTTTGGTTGAGCTATTTGTGTGAGCTCTATCAACTGTGAATAACATTTTTGCAATGCTTTTCTTGTATTGGTGTCCTTTTAGTATTCTGTAGAATTAATGCATTGTAGATTTCATATTGCAAATTGTGCCAATTTGTATTGTTTGATTGGCTAAAATCGCCTTATATTCACCTTTGCTTGATTCAAGTGATCGTTTATTTCTCTACATTCTGTAGAATATTTGATATCTTTTGGATGAAGTTGATTTTAATGTCGTTTATCTGTAGAGAAAACGATTTTGTAATAAATGTTAGTTATATAAAAATTTGTTATTGATAACAAGAAAAGTAAAAACTAATATAGATTTGCGTACGAGATTACCTTTTCATGGTTGTTGGATGTGTGTATCTTAGTTGGTAGATAATTGGATTGATATTTTGCGTAGTTTTAATAGCAAATGTTTGAGGCATCAGTAGTTTTAGTGTAACACCCTAGAAATACACATACAAAAGACATTTTTCTTATTTAGGGTTAAGTGTTAATCCTTGATTTATTAGTTGGAAGATTTCCTTAAGTTAATTAGGTTAATTAACTAAGATTTTCATTATTAAGCAACGGACATTTAAGCACTACATTTAGAATAATTTTTCTTGACCATTTAACCTATATTAGTGTTCAAATTTTGCTTAGTTTATTCTACTAATTTCTAGCCTTTTTACTACTTGAATTTTAGCTCAATTTTACTCAAAACATTTTACTTATTTTCTTGCTTTATTTTCTTTTTCCTTAGCTGAAATTTTTCTCTTTCTTTTCTTTTTCTTTTTGGCCTGAAAATTCTTTTTCTTTTTCTTTTCCCTTAGGTTCCGGTTTTCTCTCCTTATTTTCTTCCCTTTTTGCTTTAATATTTATGTCCTAATATTACTAAATACTAGGTGAAGAGAGATATTTTTGTTTCACCAATTAAATTACTCCAAGTTTACCACTAATGCATTAAAAGACTAAACTCCAACTTTATTCTTGTTACTATTTTATTGGTTATTCTTTTACCTACCTTTTTTCTTTATTTCTTTTCTATTTTTCTAGCCTATTTCTCTCTCTTTTTCCTTGCTCTTGGCCGGCCCTCTTGGTCTCTCTTCTTCTCTCATTTTTCTCTCAACTTCTTGAAGCTTTCTCTCCAAATTTCAAGCAATTCCACCATAGAAAGTGAGGTTTTCTTCTTCCTAAGCAAGGTTCTAAGCTTGTTTAAGGTATTTACCATGAACTTTTGCTATTAATTTCAAGTTTATTTAAGTTTTATTTAAGTTTTATTTAGGGTTTTTGTTCAAGTTTTATACTAACAGTCATGCTGGACCAGTTTTAGTAAAACTTTCATAACTTGGTATAGATAACTTGGATTCGAGTGATTCTTGTTGTTTTAGAAACTAGATTCATAGGGCTTTCAAACGGTATAAGGCTTGCACGGTGGTTCATTGTGTATTAACTGCAGAAAGCTTGCAAAGTTGGCTGAAAATTCGGTTCTGCGTGAAACAGTTTTGATGATGAGCCAACTTGAGGGCTGATTTTGAACCTGTTCTAGTTGGAATTTGGATTGATGATCTTCACGAAAGTTGTAGCCCTATAAACGTAATTTAAAACCATGTAATCAGAATTCCCTGGTTCTTAGTGGATTGACCCCAACAATGGCATGAAGGTTGGCTGAAAACCAACCCTGTGCAGATTTAGGTAAAGATTCTTGGAGTAGAATTCTTAAAATTTAGTGGAATCTTGATTGAATTTGGGCTTGAACTGAACCTAGATGTTGTAGAACTTGTTGAATTTGGGTTGGATGGCTGATTTTCTTGCAGGAAAAAAATTTGGTTTGGTCCGATTTTAAGGGGAGATGCTGCCGAAATTTTGGTAGGAATAAAGAAGGGGAAAATGGAACATGAAATTTCCAACCTAGAACATGTTAAAATTAAAGAGTTAATGTGCAGAAATTTTAGATAAAATGATCTAGTAATGAGCAAAGTTCCTAGAAAAAGAGAACCCTAAAATGAAACCCTAAACCCTAAACCCTAGAAACCCTAAAACCAAAACCCTAGAAATAAGTGGGATATTTCTTGGATTTCTTTACCAAATTAATTAGGGTTTAAATCGGATTTTCATCAGAGTATTTCTTCTAAATTTCAGGGTCCGAAAACACATCACGACCATTTCACGAGATATTTTCTTAGGCTTTCCAGGTGAGTGTCTTTATGTGTGCATTATGCATGTAATGTGATATTTTCATTTTGTAAATATTATGCTATAATTGCAATTGCTATATGAGTAAATGTGCTACTTGAGGAAAGATGTGTACTTTATCACATCTATTCCGCAATGTGATTACTTGCTTTCATTATCCAATGTGTTACTTGTGCTTGAGACGTCCGTGACTAACTTCACCGTTATTTCACAGATGGTCAACCCGGCTGCACGTGGGAGGACATAAGGTGTTGGGTGTTTTAAGGCTTCATGTTCTTTCCCTTTTGAGTTGTGAATCCTCAAAGAGGCCAACTCCTGGATAGAACCTGCTTGCTTGATTGGCCCTCCAGGGTTGAGAATATCTCCCTGGATGTGGTAGCCTGTACGGAGGTTATAAGGTGAACAGGTGGCTAGGGTTCTTGCTTGCTTGCTTGATAATACTGGCATGACTCTTGATACAGACTTGAGCTATTATCTCAGTCCTAATATCATGATTCCATGGTCAGTGCTTGCTCTTCTTGCGGTTAAGCTTGCTTCCGTAGTTGAGCCCCGTATCTGCCATTGACTACTTGTTAATTGAATTGTTCATAACTTGTCTATTTAAATTTGTCAATTATTTTATTCAATAAAATGATAGATTCTTGGTATGATTGCATGATTCGGACACTCACTGGGCTATTATAGCTCATTCCTTTCATTTGTTTTCCTTTACCCAGGTTTATGAAAATTAAAGCTGGATCGACTAGTTTTGAACATATATATCTTAGTTATCATAGTAGTTCAACTGTTTTGGAATCTCTTGGTGAAATTATGTATATTGTGACATGTAAACTTCTTGATGTTACTTGTATGTGTAAATTCAATAATAGAATATATTTATTTTTATTCTATTTTATTTCATTTTATTTGGAGTCACGCTCGCGTGTATAATCAAAGTGAGTGCACGACATGAGTCCTGGCGAGAGCCAGGCAGGCAGTCCACTAAGCCCTTTGGTGCGCCTCTGGGTAAGGTGGGGCTGTCACATTTAGTCCCTAAAGTTTGGATAAAAGTAAATCTAGTATCAAAAGTTTCAATTTTTTAACTTTATTCCTATTGAGGTCATTTGAATCCCTAATGTTTGGATGAAAATTGGCGTAACCAAATTTTAAAAATGGAAATGGGAAAAGGGTAGGTGTGCACACGGGTCGGATATTAGACCCGCATGGGGCATTTTTTGACCCAACCCACATTAGTAGGTCAGACAAAATTGTAACCCGTATCCGTATACGTATCTGCATATGGAGATATCCAGCGAGTCAGATATCCACATTTTTTGGATCGGATATTCGCATTATCCGACCCGTACACGCATATTGTTAAATTTTCTTCATGGATAATCTAATAATAATTAAAGCGCCATCTATAACAAATAAAATTTAAATAACATATATTAAATCAAGTCTTATAAACCATGAATTCATAACGAATTCATCACAAGTACTAAAGAAAATTTCAATTGTTTGAGACAAAGAAACACCATACACACAAATCTTATAACAAAAATACCAGCCATATTTTTTAGGCAAAGAATGAAAAAACAACACAATACAACTATCATAACTAGAGTTTATAGCACCACATCTTTAATTTTTCACATTTGAACGTTGATAATGCGGTGCTTTTCACTACCTAGGATTTCTACAAAACAAGAATAAAAGATATTGACATTAATATTAATAAAAAATTAGGAAAGGTGACCTAAATTAGGGAACTTCATAAAATTACATCATTACTCCTATATGCGGGTCGGGTTGGATACCCGCTGGGTTTTTAAAATCTTGATCCTATCCAACCTACTTAATAGAGTAACTCGCATATGACTCGTGTCCAGTAAAACCTGGCAGGTTAGATACCAGCATTTTTTGGATCGGGTTGGGTCGGATCGACTGGGTTTTTGGGTCACCAGGTCAACTTGCAAACCCCTAGAAAAGGGAATAATTTTAATTACCATATTTTGTAATTAAAGGCACTAATTGAGTGATTAGTCTTTATTCAAAACCAAATAAATAAAAGAAAAAACCTAATAAAATTTGAAAAATGTTTAGAACTTCACACAGGCAATTAGCTATTTTCCTTTCCCTCTTTGCACTCTCACACTCTTTCTCTTCACTTTCAAAAGAAAACCCTACGTCATACTTTAAAGAGAAAATTTTGCTCTTCAACGGCTTTGAAAAATTCCCTTTGCTCTTTGATCTGCTACCTATTACATCTTCTTTGTTCTGAATAATAATTACAAACAATCAAATGGTTTTTAAATGAATTTTTCAGAGACATTGAAGAGTAAAAATTTCTATTATTGACCCAATTCCTATAATATTTTATCAAAACTAATTAATATGATTAAATGTGCTAAAAAATTGAAACACTTGATACAAAATTTGCTTTTATCCAAATTTTGGGGATTAAAACTGCTTAATAGAACTAAATTTATTGAAAAATTGAAACACTTGATACAATACTTGCTTTTATCCAAATTTTATGGACTAAAACTGCTGATGCCCCAAAATTTTGGTACCAAAATTGCAATTTTCTCTTTTGCATCTACGAAATGAGATAGTTTGTCATTTAGGTAGTTTTTCTAGTGTTATGGTAATGGCTTGTCATCCAAATTGAATATTTTTTTATGATGTTGGTTGGTGAAATAATATCAATAAATTGTTGGAAATGTTTCTTGTTTATGACATGTTTTGTTTTTTTGCCCTTAGTTTCTATATCATTGGTGTTTGTTCCTACTTTTTGCTTAACAATTTTTTAAAGTAAAAATTTTGTAATATTTTGTTTGAACGTATTATGCGTGTATGTGTGTGCTTGCTACAAATAATGTTTTCCATTGGAACTAAAATGATTACGAAGATATCTTATAAAGATAACTTTTTAATTTTAAAGTTCTAGTATGTCTTGGTAAAAATATATTATGTGGGAGTATATGTCTATAGGTGCGTGCATGCATAGATGTGTGTGTCTGTGTATTTTTTGTTCAATAAATGTTTTGCATGTATCAAACAAAAATTTGATAAGACTAAAATATGTGACATTTTTTTATCTTAATACTTAGGTTTCTATGTTGATTTTCTACCTAAATGTGCTCACTAAGCTTATATTTTGATTTAAATAAACTATGGAGGTGTAAAGTGCGAAAAATTTAAAAAAGGGTTGAGTTTCAAGTAAAAGTTGATATTTAGAAGCCAAAAATTAAGCTACAAAGCCCATCGATGGATTTAAAAGGAGTTGTTATAGATTTGTCCACGGATCAAAGTCAGAGAGAAGTCATGACTAGAATATGTAGGAATGAGGCCGCAAATTCTAAGTTGCAGAATCTCCCTAGAGAGCAACCGTAGAGAGAAAACATGGGTTAAAGGTCACGGATTCTGTATCAGATTTATGCAATTTTTAGCAATTTACAGGTAGATTTTACCTCTTTTGAAAATCAACTTTATCTAAAATTCTACCTAATAGAAAGTTACTTTTAGGGAGGAAGTCTAACTAATAACCTAGAGACTATAAATAGTCAAGAGACATCCATTTGTCACACACCTCTAGCTTTTACTCTCAATATTGTGGAGTGTGCTATGGCCATGCATGGCTAAACTACTTTGTTTTCGTTGAGGGGAACTGAAACGTTTTGAATTGATGTTACTGTGAGATTTAAGTTTTATTGGTTAATTTATTACTTTGAGTATCAATTATTCCTTACATTTACTATATATGATTTTCTTCACACAAATTCTAGGCTGGCCAACTAGTATAATATATGCAATAACTATTGCCAGATTAGATATTAAAAGAATTGCCTAATCCTTCTAATCTTAAAGCAACTAGGGTTTATGTATTTACTACTTTGAAAGTTATAGATCTTAGAAAGAACAATTGTTTAGGTTAAATGCAACTGGTTGTGCTTGTGTTATCTAGTTCATCAATCTTTTTAGTTAGTAATTTTTGCTATTTAATTGATCTTTATGCTTGCCTGTGCTTATTGAGCAGTTAGAATTATTTAGAGTGCTTGTATCCTATTTAACTAAAATTAAGAAAAGACTGGAAATTAATTCTAACAATGAATATTCAAAGCACAAAGTGATATCATTGCATCAATAATCGGTAACCATATTCTAAAGGTGGATATTGACTTAGACCAAGGCTTAATTTACTAATTTTTTTCTGTAGTTTATTTTGAATTGTTTCTGGTTATTTTTATTTTAGTTATTTTCTTATATTCAAAACCTTCCATTCCCTTGCCCCCAAAATTTTTATTCAAAAGCACAATAAACATAGGAAATAGTCTATGTAGAATTGACCCTTGCTCCTGCTACTACATAAATTTTGAAAGTTAAGCTATTAATTTTGTGTGTGTACAATAGCACTTCAGGGTTTGTTTTTTTGGGTAGTTTTTCTAATAATTTCTTTAATATTTATAATTCTTAATAGTTTTGTCATTCGTATTTTTATGTTTATTTTATATAATCTTATGTAACATTGGTTGGGGAATAATATAAAATAAAAAATTAACAAGTTATTTTCAAGCACCCAAATCCTTAAGCCATACATCATACTCTATGGTGATTCCAAGAAAAAAAACTTGGTTTTTGGATTGAAATGTTTTGATCCATGCATCAACTTCCACATACTTCCACAATTCTAACTTTTTTGGAATAACATCAGTACGAACTCTATCTTGAAAGATTATGTTAAAGTTGCTTGTTCGGAATTTTGTGGAACTCCTCTACATGTCCAGATTGGTGGAGAACTCTATAAGGTATGTAGGGACAATCCCATTGCTCCCCAATAGTGGGATGAACTTTCTTTAGAGCACTTTAATTTAGGCATGTGACATTCAATCCAATTCAAAACCCAACAAATATCTTTCTTGTGTAGTGTGCCACAAAACTCTATGTATCATTTGATGTTTCTATATTGGTTCGCTTGATCTATACTTCCGCTATGAGACCAAATCCAATTCACGTCTTTTAAAGTGAGTCTGGATCGAATTGTTAATCGATGACTCAGGTGCTTTGATAAGTGATGAATTTTTACCTATTTTAGTATATTCTTTATTATATGTTTTTAGTATAATTAGAATGAATTTGGCTCCAAAAACATTAATTTCTAGAAATTAGGGTTTTCTCTTGAACTTTAAGATTTTGAGTCAGAATTTTTATTTTGAGCAAATTTATGCACAATTTTGCAGGTTGATTATTATTAATCACAATTTAGATTAATTAGAGTTAAATGGATCACTTTTCTAGAGGATTCAATTTGTTGAAATTGAAGAACAATGAACAAACTATTGGAGGATTAATTGTGCAAACTTTGGGAGAAAACTCTTCATATAAAATGCAAGGAAATTTAAAGATTACATGTAGAATTGTCATGACACTTGGAATTCCAATTAGCAGCAAAAGCGAGGCCAAATGGGCCAAGACTTTGATATGCAGATCCACAGTCGAGCAGGGTTTTGGCTACCCTCTACTTACGGCCAATTCACACTCTTTTTCATATAAATTCAATGTATAGCTATACTTTCCTACTCTTAAAAAAGGTGCAAACCTCAAGAAAGACTTTTTATGTCCATTTTCTATCATTTTATCTTCAAGTTGGATAATGACAATGAACTTGATTTTTCCATATATAGGAGACCTTGTAAGACATAGCAAAACGTGTTGAAGGAGGAGTACTCCTAAAGTAGCTAGTAGTTATAAATTCTCTTTATAGTTGTAGTAGAAATTCAATGCTTTTAAGCAAACTCTTGGAGAATTCACTTGTAACAAATCTAGTTTGAAGGAAGAAATGGAAGCTTTGAAACCTTGTTCATCAATCAAAATGAGCATTTCTTACTTTATCTTTTCATTTTTTTTACTTTGCTATGGATTTTTATGTTGATTTCTGATTTTAAATTTATGAATTCCATATTAATCTAAATACTTGTTTTAGAGTTAGATTAAGTTAATTATATGATTTGAATGATATTATTCTTGCTATAACTTGTATTTGCTTGTTCATTTATCAAGGATTAAAATTTGTAATTGCTTGATCACCAATTGTAAATTATTTAGCTGTTATTTGACATTGATAAATACTTTTAACAAACAAAATTGACAAATGAAACCTATATGTAGAAGCATGAAAATAATAGTGCATGCAAGTGAATTGAGGTTTTTAATTTAAAATTCATGATCTTAACAAAGCTTTACCACAAAAATAGGAACTCTTAGTTAATTCATTGTGACAATAAGTCTTAATTTCATATAGAATAACAATTTTAAGTACAACAAGTCATTAATAACAAGGTATTAATTTATTCAATTATATGAGTAACAATTAGTGGAGTCTATACCCTACTACTTTTATTTTGTACAGTTTCTCCATTAGTCATCTTTCAAGAACTTGAGTTTTTTTTTTTGTTTAGTTTCATTCTCTCATAATTAATGATTGTCTAGATAATAGAATAAGTGATAAAACTTCAATAATTGTGGTAGTTTGTTTCCTCCTAGAATAGACCCTAATATTTCTCTTACTGCAAATGATTGGTGGACTTGTTGAATAAGAGATATTAGGTTTATTTTATAACTGGTCGTGTGAAATTGAAAAGATTTAATGCTATATTTATAACCCCATGTTAGGTCCTAAAAGCAACCTAAGAGGGAGGGTGAATTAGATTGTACAAATTCTAATGCAAGTGTACCAAATTTTCATCCAAAATAAAACTAAGGGAGGGTGAATTAGATTGTACAAATTCTAATGCAAGTGTACCAAATTTTCATCCAAAATAAAACTAAGTAATGAAACCAACTTGCAATCAAATAATGATAATGATATAGCAAGATAAGTTCACAAATAAACATAAATAAAGCAAAAGAGATTGAAAAGTGACACTATAATTTATAATGGTTCGGCACCAAACTCTATATCTATGTCTATTTTCAAGTTCACGACTCAAATTTCAATCCATTATGAGCTTATTCTCATATTGGTGAAGCTAATAGAAGGGAAGATCACTTTTGCTCTCTTTTCCTATCTTTAGTTGACCTAAGGTCCCTATTTTGATCACATTAAACTCTACCAATATAAGTCAAGAGCTTTACAATACTCTCAAGTGCCCACACTTTGCTACACTTAATAGTTTCCACTCATACTTAAAAGTTTTCACAACTTTTCAATGTCACTTAGAACTACAAGAATACTAAAAGAAGAGTATTTTCACATAAAATCACTTTAAAATCTTTGTAAACTTAGTAGGCAAAAGTAATTATCAGTTCTACACTAATTGGTATTTATAGGGTGTGAAAAAATGGCTAGAATTGGCCTCTAATGGTCAAATTGAAAATTCTGTCAAAAACTAACCGGTACTTAGTCAAATATATAATTTGAACATTTGCATCTCATTCAAGTCAAAGTTTGCACCCATGTTTGCAGCCATTCTAATTATTTTATTTTAAGCCTATCCAGGCATGCAGACATCTATATCAGCTTTTGCATTGCATCCGTATGGTGTTCGCATCAGAGTCCCATATGTTTCGGAAAGAATCTAGACGTTCGCATCTCTGCTATGTGCATTTGCATGATTGTCTACATGGTTGATTCTTTGCAGTTTTTCCTTCTTTTATGAAAAACACATGAGGTCTACGAAATTAAGATAACTCAAAATATATTGTTGATTACTCAATTAAACCATATTAGATAGCAGAAGTAAATTCAAATGTAGTTTATGGGAAAAATAACATAAACGAAGAACATTGGATGTGTGTAAGCAAAAAAGTGCACAAAAGTACATTTTAACCTCCATGATCACTAAAGTGAATTAATTACACTCAATTTAATAAATGAATTAAAAATATATTAAGAATGCATAATTTTTGAAGAGTCTAATATTATCAAATACGAAAAAAATCTCTTGTTTTGGACAAAACTCTAAGAAAATTCGTTTTCTCTAATCATCACATAATCATGCATGTTCTTTATTTATTCTAAAAAAGACATATAAGTACACATAATGTATAAAGAAAATTGCAATTTCGGTACCAAATGCTTGGTGCATCGGCAGTTTCAGTTCCTAAAGTTTGGACATAAGCAAATCTAGTACTAAATGTTTTAATTTTTTAGCATATTTATTCCTATTGACCAATTTTACAAAAATCTTGTTGAAATCTAGTCACATGATTATCACTTGCTAGTTAAAAAAATTTTCAAAAAGAATTGGATTAAAGAAAAAAAATTTTAATTGACATAATTTGTAATTAAAGGCACTAATTTGATTCCATATATGATAAATAAGTAGATAAAACTAAAAAAATTCACTTAGATAGTGCATTCACGCATGTGCCTTTAATTACAAATTATGCCAATTAATTTTTTTATTTTTTTAATTCTTTTTTAAAACTTTTGTAACCGTCATGTGAGTTTTATGTGACTGGATTCTAATAAGAGTTTGAAAAAACTGGTCAACAGGACTACATATGCTAAAAAATTGAAACATTTGGTACTAGATTTGCTTTTGTCCAAACTTTGGAGACTGAAACTGCCAATGCCCCAAACATTTGGTATCAAAATTGCAATTTTCTCGGATGTATATAAATGACACTAAATTCGTCAAAATTGCATAACTCTTCAAGTAAATACAAAAATATTAATATGTCTGACAGTCATGTAATTAGGTCTAAAATATAGCAATAGATAATAGCAAGGTGTAAAAGTGTGTGTTTTTAATGACTTAGTATGTAAAACTCTCAAACTCTAGTGTACAAGAAGTTTTTTGAGTAGAATTCGTAACAAACGCTAAAAGGCTCATAAAAACTCGCTTTAGGCTGCTAGAATTTTGTCAAAATCTGCCAATAAAAGCCGTCCGTGCTTTATCCTCCTTGAACCTATGGATTCTCCTTCCGCCAAGAATCCGGGAACTTACTTACAAAATAGTTGCGGCTGAATTCTGTCACTACAAATCTCTGTTGAGAACATGGGGGACAATCCACCTGCATTTTCACGCATGACATTTCTTTGTGAAGAAGCCGCAACAACATTCGTGGGCAGCTTCTCAGCAACTCAACCTCCATTGTTTCTCTTCTTGTTCAACTTTGCCTTGCTCAATCAACTCCAATTGGCCTTGCTTCATTCTCCATCTCTCTTCATAACACTTCCAACTGATGACAAAGCAGAATAAAAAACCTACAAAGGCCCAAATAATAATACAATTAGATGCTTTATCAATCAACTCAATAGACAAAGAAATCATAATTAAATGGAGTAAAAACATCACAAACATGCATAAATTCTAACTTAAATCCCCAACTTAGACTCCAAATCTAATACTCTACTTTAGCACCTATGAAATTTCCTCGCACTTAAACCATTCCTTGTCTTCAAACAATTAAACACACAAACCCTAAATCAATGGCTTAATTGCCAAGTGGGAGTAACGCACATGCTTTTAAAAAATACTTTCTTCAAAAACAAAGTACATCATCATTATGCAATTATTTATCTCACTTCAATTACTCATGAAATCAAGATAAATAAAAGTAATTATACTTTAATTTCACTCATTCAACCCCATTCTTCTATCCTATCTAATATTTATAAACAAGTAACTCCTATGGTTAACAAATATTAGATATGTCTATTATTATTCAACTTTTTTAACTAGGGATTTTCATACAACAAGCTTAGCCTTTCTTTGGAACATGAAGTAGCCTTTTTACACAAAGATCGACGTTGGTAGACGAAGACCATCGGTTACTCAACACTTCATCTATCCAAGTTACTCTGCATACTGTAAGGTAATAAAGGAGGTAACCCAATAGAAAATTTAAAATTTTATTACCTTGCTTAGGATCACTTTGATATAATCTATATGATTAAAAGTCATAAATATTTCTAGCATATAAGGTTTCTATGCTTCAAAGGCAAGATCCTATTTGACGAAGATGTTGTGTCTACCACGAAGAGCTCCCCAATTGTTGAGTCTCTAATAGCATCCACACGAACACGATCTTTAGGAACCTCTTTGGGCTTGCTTGCCTTGCCTTTTTGAGTGCTAGCTCCCTTGCATTATTATGGAGAATACAAGAAGAAGAAAAGACCTAACTTTTTGAAGAGAGATGAGAGAACCATCCCATGGGAGGTGACCCTCTCTTGCAATTTTTTTCTCACTCCAATTTTGTCTTGTGTTTCATCAATTAATCAAGAGACAAGGCTAAGTTTTATTTATAGATATAGAATCCTAGTTCTTTTTTAAATAAAACTATTAAGAAACCAATAAGATTAGGAAACTTAACCTTACCAAATAAGATTTAGTAATCCTATTCCTTAAGACAACCTAATACCTCTTTTCTAATTATTTGAAAACTTTTTTCTACCTGGACTTGGATATTCATAAATAAGCCCTTTAAGTTAATTTATCTCATAAATTAACCCCATGAGTATCTCATACTTATCTTAATTACAATTTAATCCAAATATCATGTTCTTATTGTGTGTGACCCATTAAATTCCATTGATGCTGGTAATAAGTACAAATTATAACTCATTAATTAATTAATTAATTAATTAATTAAGAGTTAGATAAATTAAACACTTTAATTCGAAGTGCATTAACTTCTTCATTTATGCATGAGAAAGCATGGGATTCTACCACTCCTTTTAAAATATCTTTTTTCATCCTTCGTCTCATATGTAATAGGTTGCCTTTTGATGATTCCTTGAATTGCCTTGGCATTTTTGGACCTTCCAAATGTCATTGTTGCCTAAATTTTGCTATAAAATCTCTTGATCATGTGTTTCTATCTTGTGAATTGGTGGTAAACACTTGGAGATATTTTATGAGGGAATGTGGCATTCTAAATTCAGCTTCAACTTCTCATCATCTTTAGGCTATATGGTGGTTGAAAGGATCCAAAAATGTATATATGTCCTTCATTTTAAAAGGTTTTGCCAATTGTCATATGTTGGAATCTATGGAAATAAAGAAATGCTTCCTGATTTTAAGATTTTTAGATGCTTTTTGTCTCTCTTGTGAAAACATTTTCGAAGGTGCTAGAGACATGTTCCTAAATCGGGTTACAGACTTATGGGTTAATGATCACTACTAGGTTCCCTTTATTCACTCTATCCAATTGCTGCAATGGTCGGTATCTTTTCTGATATAAAAGGAGCACCTCCACATGAAGGACTTCAATCAACAGTGTGCATGGTTTGGATGAGTCAACATGGCTACTCGTGTAGGGACTTTCACGACTTATGGTTTTTTTACAAGCTTGAAGTTCACATTGATCATGCTTGTACCTTGGGCCAAGGGATAAAGTATTGGTTGTGGATCAAGTCAACATGCAAAGATGGCCCAATTGAAGATATTAAGCTGTCCAAACCAATCTTACAAGGGATTGGTTACTTGGACTTGCTTGGAGGGCCCTTGAAGTTGCTAAATGAAGGCCCAATGGAGCTTAGGAAGGGACGTCCAGCCCATGAACTGATTTTGGACTAATTTTTATGTTTTTTATTAGTTTCCTAAGTCTTTACAAGTTGTAAGTTTTAGTTTGTTGCTCAATTGTGATAGGTTACAACTAGTTTTAGTAGTTTACATCATTTTAAACTTCTAGACTTTTCTTTGTAAGCCTATAAATAGGCATGTTACTGTTCATCCGAATTATTATGATGATTATTGATAATTTTCAGCACTTTGAGTGTTTTTCTCGTGATGAGATCTTCTTAGTTCTTTGGTGATTAAGAACTACCCTTGTTCTTAACGAAGAGATTTTGTTAAGTTCAAGTTCTCGCTTAGAGTTTATTCAATCAGTTTGTTGTTAGTCTTTTAGGTTTGTCTACTTAGGAATCTACACCACAAGTCGGTTAGGGGTCTAGAGTGAATTCTAAAAGGAGAACATTCAACGAAGTTGGATAGAATCAAAGCAACCAATTCATGATTCTTGGAGTCTTTGAACGGGGTTTCAAAGGAGTTAAGCATTCGAGTTGTTCAACCTAGAATTTTCAAGACTTTCTTGGCATTCACTACTTCCGCGCGTATCATTTTCATTTAGTAAAATGGCTGCCTCCCTCTCACATCCATTTTAAGCTAAACACTGCTGGATGTTCGTGGGGAAATTTGGGATGTAGTGGAGGGGATAGAGTGCTTAGAGACTCAACAGGCAGGTTACTCTTGGCTTTTTTGTATTATTTGGCGAGGCAACTGATAAGTAATAAATTTACCAATATTATTATATGTATTATTATATGTTTTAGATGTTATTTAAGCATAATTATAGTATTTTTGGTTGCAAAAGACTCATTTTCCAATAATTCATAAGAATTATGGTTTTTACCGAAATTAGGATTTTTGAGGCAGAATTCTTATTTGAGCAAATTAATGCACAAATTTTGTGTATAATTGCAGGTTCATCATACTTAAACTTATTTTGGATCAATTGTAGTAAAGAAAAATCAAAGTCAATGGTGGTTCAAAGAGTTGAAGTTGGATGAACAACTTGAAGGAATAATTGTGCAAAAATATTAGAAAAATCTAATTCTTCACCACAATGCTTGAAAACACATGGAAAATGTTTGCACACATGAGGTCCAGCTCCACAAAAATCAGAAATCAAGTGGGGACTACAAATGTGTGATCTGCGAATGACCATCTGCGAATTGTAAGTCAGCTGGATTTTCTAGGGCATCAACTTGCATCCTCTTCCAGTTGATTTTTGCAGACATTTTCATATAGGGATAGGGTTTTTCAAGTGGAGAATACATTGGAAGCATAAATGAAGACTTTTGTACCCATTTGGAATTTCCAAGCAAATCTTGATCATTTCCATGCATTAATGATCCATGCAAGTTGGAAAACGACTTGAGGAACATTTGTCTATAAATAGAAGTCATTTGTCATGTTTTAGTAGAAAGTAGGTATTAGCTTAGTCTATACTAGTTTTGGAAGAGAATTAATAGAATTATCTTCATCCCTCAATAGAATAGTGAGGAATATTGTAAGAGAACTATTGTAAGTTCAACTTTGAAGGTGAATAAGAAGAGAAGCTTTGTCTACACTTTGGTTGAGCAATTCTTACTCCCATCTATTTACTTTCACTTGATTGAATGAATTCTTACTTTGATATTATACTTTTAGTTGTTTCATTAGTCATGATTCACTAAAAGCTTCATCTAGAATATAGATGAAGCTAATGAAACCAAAAGCATGACTTATAACATCAAAACTTGCTAAGCTTGCACTTATTTGTTTATTTGTTCAAGTTTAAACACTTTTTTTTGCTTGGCCAACTTAAACAAACCATTTAGTTGTTACTTGACATTCAGAAATGCTTGTTATAATGGAAAATAAACAAATAATACTTAAGTGGTTCATATGAGAATAATGGATACTTAAGTGAATCATATAATTCATGTTTTCATATGATTTCATCATGAGAATAGCGGGAATCTTGTCATTGCATAGAGAGATCTAGTTAAAACATTTATGCAATTGGATTCTAAATAAGGCAAGGTAAAACTTAGTAAGTCATTCATGCAAGATTCATTAGTGGAGTCTATGTTTTAGACTTCGTTGACTTGAATTCTACAAAAGTTCTTAATTATATACCTAGTCTATTGAAGGGACCCCATATCCATCTTATTTTGATTATGTTTAGATAATAAAAGTTAGTGAAAAGGCTTTAGTTTTTTAATATATTTGATTCCCTGTGGGATTCGACACCTAATACTCCAAATACTACAACTGACCCGTGCACTTGCGGATTAAGTTGGGAGATTAGGTTTTTATTACTCGTTCGTAGTGTTTTTGTTCATAATTGTTATACCTAATCAAACTCACGTCAGCAACCAGTATACAAGTAGAGGTGAAAGCTCTAATGCAAGGTGTTCATTTGTGTTTGCAACATGGTTTCTCCAAGTTTCATGTGGAGTGTGATTCAAAGGTTCTCATTCTTATGTGTCACGTCCCATTTGGAAAGGGAGAAAATAATAAGAGGAAAAAAGTGATTTTTCAAAAAATGGTTGTTTTTTTAAAAATGATTTTTACTTTTTTTAAAATAAAACAAAAAAAGGTCAGGACTTGTAGACACTAAATTTTGACAAACTGCTCATTTTCTAACATTGGGGGACCTGGACCTTTTCATAGCATTTGGAGTCAAATCCTCATTATTGGGTAAAAATAAGAAAATCAGCAATTTTGTAGGCAAAATAGTAATTTTTTAATCGTAAGCATTTTTCATTAGTTTTGGGGGATTTAAATTCATTTTTTATACTTTTATACACATTTTCAAATTTCTGTAATTTTTTCGGATTTAACTGATATTTTCCGTCTATTTTGACAGTACATGGGCAAAACAATAATTTCGCCTCCTAAATATTTTTTTCGCCATCTTTGGGTCCCAAATTCATTTTTAGGTTTTTTAAGCATGTTTTTAAGTTTTTTTTTAACTTTTTTTCGAAGTGAATTGCTATTAACAAATTTATTATTTATATTTTTCCTAATTTTTTTAAATTTTTGTGAGAGAAAATAGATTTTTAATGTTTTTGTAAGGGTAAAGTTATAATTTTGGTAGTCAAGAGCGTTTTGGTTTTTTAGTCATTTCTTGAAAGATAAGTCATTTATGCACTATAAATAGCCCATTTTTGGGATAAAAAAGGAGGGAGAGGGAAAATAAAAAGCCTAGAGAGAGTTTTTAGTTTTTTTTTGTTTTATCTCTTACACCAAGAACACCAAAAACACACACTTTTTCCTATATTCATCTTCAAGCCTTTACCAAGAACACCTAGAACACACACTACTACATTTTCAAGCCTACACCTAGAACACTTAGAACACACACTAGTGTATCTTCAAACCTATACTTAGAACACCTAGAACACACACTAGTGTATCTTCAAGCCTACACCTAGAACACCTAAAACACACACTAGTACATCTTCAAGCCTATACCTAGAACACCAAGAACATACATTAGCTAATCTCACACACTTATTCACTTTCTCTCTCACGCACTACACTTACTCCCACACACTTCTTGCATTTTCTCTCTCACGCACTACATACACTTTCATACACTTCTTGCATTTTCTCTCTCCCACACTAGCTCACAATCTTACACATAGCCACACACACTCTCACATTTACACACACAATACACACATAACCACTTCACAAATTCACACACTTACACACACTTGCACACACAAACACACAATCACAAAATACACATTTCTAACACACAATTTCACACACAATTCACACATTCCAGCACACACTTCACACACAGTCATACACTCATGCACACACATTTGCACGATTAAATACACAATTTCAAACAACTCACATACTCACACAAACACTCACACACTGCTCATGCAGTCACACACGACTCACATACTCACACACATTCACATATTATTCTCACACACACAGTTACACCCCAAACACATAGTCTCACAAACATTTCACACATCTTGCACACACATTCCAGTGCACAATTTCACAAATTCTCCCACACACGTCACACACAAATAACACAATTTGCATACACAGCCTCACCCACTACACACACAAATTAACATAGACATAGACACACCCATTACCATTCACAACAAAAACGACTAGCCATTCATCATCACCACCAGACCTCCAATTCCCCATCCCTTGCACATACAACACAGATTCAGTCAATTGCAGCTCATAAACACACGTATATTCACACACAATTTCACACACACATACACACACAGCCAGAACAGTTCACAAACATGCACACCAGCATAGACACGTATTCACAAGAACAACCCTCATCTTTACTAAAAGTGGTCTTCAAACAACCATCATAACACCTTCATCACAACCTCCCCATAAATGCCCATAACACCACCAGCAGTTCTTCTTAACCAAATAACCTGTAAAACGCCACTAGTCAACCACCAAATCTCAATCATTAATTGAGCGTCTTCATCAGCCCACTAGATTTCCCCAATTTCTCAGTCAAACCTAATTCAGATCCCAGCCCCTGGTCATTACTCCTCAACCATACCACCACCATCCAACCAGTCGGTTACCCAGTTCAATATCACCTGCAAAGACAAGCACAATATCCCATTGCCCATCATCCAGTTCACCAAACTCCACCCCTACCAGCTCCACCATCTTACCATCATTACAGAGACTCCACCGTCTCACACACAAAATCAACAAACACCCTAAATCAAATACTAAAACCAACCCAGACAACCACTTGGCTGCTCCCCCTACTGCCAAAGTCATCAGTCACTCCTTGCACCTTAAACCACTAGCACTATCCACCACAAGGTCAGCAACCAATGCCAACACTCCCAATCACCACCCAACCCGCAGAACAGATACCGCATCACCACCAATGCCTAGTTTCATTGGTTAGCCACCACAAACCGCAAGCACAGCCCACAATGTAACACCCTAGAAATTCATGCCAAAACCATTTATTTTGTATTATGTTCATTAGAAAAAAAAAAAAGAGAGGGCCGAAATTAGTGAGAAGAAATAAGGAATTGATTTTCTATTTTACTAGCATGTTGTACCATTGCTTTTAGGAATTGTACCTAGCATCTCTTGCAAGATATAATTGTAGGATAAATCACAAAAATCTCTTCTAATGACCCTTAGCCAAGTGTAGTCTTCCATGGTTAAGAAAGTCAAGATCACTTTGGTTTTGTCTTGCTTTGATTGGACCACCATTTTTCCAATTTTTCTTCAATTCTTTTCCATATTACTTAGCCATTTTTTTTCTCTTTTCCTCTTCATCTTGGCCGGCCCCTATTTTCTCTTTTTCCTCTCTTTTGCTTTCATTTTCTTGAAGTATTTCTCTCCAATTTGATCCTATTTCTTCCATAGAAAGTGAGTTAATCTTCATCCTAAGCAAAGATCTTGCCTTATTAAAGGTATTAACCAAGAACTTCTCTTATTATTTCAAGCATAATTTGTAGTTTTTATAGCTTTTACCCATATCTTTAAAGTTAAGTATGATTTATTTTAGCCATGAAATATGAAGTTTTATTCCATGAATATGAGGTTTATGGACTTGTATGACTTGTAGATAGTGATTTAAACTTGAAATGACATGATTTAAGTTTGATTTGGTTGAAGAACCTTGGAGTAGTTTAGGTGTTTTTGTGATAAATTTGAGTGAAATTAAAGTGAGTTTGATGTGAAATTGGTAGAACTACTTGAACAGTCATGCTGGACCAGTTTTAGTAAAACTTTCATAACTTGGTGTAGATAACTTGGATTCGAATAATTCTTGTTGTTTTAGAAACTAGATTCATAGGGATTTAAAACGGTATAAGGCTTGCATGGTGGTTCATTGTGTATTAACCGCAGAAAGCTTGCAAAGTTGGCTGAAAATTTGATTCTGCGTAAAACAGTTTTTATGATGAGCCAAATTGAGGGCTGATTTTGAACCTGTTCTAGTTGGAATTTGGATTGATGATCTTCACAAAAGTTGTAGCCCTATAAACGTACTTTCAAACCATGTAATCACAATTCCCTAGTTCTTAGTGGATTGACCCCAGTAATGGCACGAAGTTGGCTGAAAACCAACCCTGTGCAGATTTGGGTGATGATTCTTGGAGTAGGGATTTTGAATTTGAGTGGAATCTTGATTGAATTTGGGTTTAAATTGAATATAAAAGTTGTAGAACTTGTTGAATTGGGTTGGATTGTTGGATTTTCTTGCAGGGAAAATTTTTGGGTTAGTCCGATTATAGGGGAAATGCTGCCGAAATTTCGGTAAAACCTAGGAAATAAAAGTAATTAGGCTATGATTTAAGACTTTATAAGCTGTAATTTAGTGATTTAAGCGTGCAGAAATTTTTGTAGATTAGCTATTAGTGAGTTAAACCTTTCCGAGCGAAACCCTAAAAGTTAGAAAACCCTAATTTTGAAAACCCTAAACCCTAGGGTAAAACCCTAAGCTCCAAAACCCTAGAAATTAAACCCTAGAAAGACTTGGGGTATTTCTTGAATTTCCTTATGAAAGTTCTTAGATTTTATTCAGGATTTTTATACTATTATTTCTTTTGAATTTCAGGATCCGAAAGTGAGACCCGATCGTATTACGAAATATTTTCTTAGGCTTCAGGTGAGTGTTCTTATGTGTGTATGATGCATGAAATGCCATGTACTACTTGACATCATTATTTTGATGCATAAAATGATACGATATACTTGACATGATTATCTAGTGATATGTGTTACTTGAGGAAAGATGTGTACTTTATCGCATCTATTCCGCAATGTGTTATATGCTTTCACTATTATATGTGTTATTTGTGATTGAGACTTCCGTGACTAACTTCACCGTTACTTCACGGTTGGTCAACCCTATCATGAGTTGGAGGTTATAAGGTGCTGGGTGTTTTAGGGCGTGTTGTTCTTTCCCAAAATGAGTTGAATTCCTCTAAGAGGCCAACTCCGGATTGAACTATCTTGCTTGTTGGCCCTTCCAAGGTTGAAATTTCTTCCTGGAGGTGGTAGCTTGTTTGGAGGTTATAAGGTGAATGGTGGCTAGGGTCTTGCTTGTTTATACTGGAATGTTCCTTGGCAAAGACCTGAGCTATTATCTCGGTCTGAACGTCTTGGTTACATGATCAGTGCTTGCTCCTTCTGCGGTTAAGCTTGCTTCCGTAGTTGAGCCTCGTATCCGCCATTGACTACTTGTTACTTAAATTGTTCACAAATTGTTTATTTACTCGTTAAATATTTTATTGAACAAAATCACATTTTACTGGTATGGTTGCATGACTTGAGCACTCACTGGGCTATTATAGCTCATCCCGTTCATTTGTTTTCCTTAACCAGGTTTCCCAAAAATACTAAAGCTGGAAAAGCTGAGTTTGGACAGTGTACATGTTTTGTTTTGTATATTTTAATAGCCACTTGTTTAGGCTATTCTTGCACATACTGTGTAAATTTTAGTGTGTAAAACATTTTGTAATATTTGTACTTCAAATGAATTTTATGAATATATTTCTTTACGAATGTGTTTTATTTTGCATTAATTATGTGTATGTATTGAGCGAGTGCGTGATTTGAGTCCTGGCGAGAGCCAGGCAGGCAGTCCGCTAAGCCCTTTGGTGCGCCTCTGGGTAAGGTGGGGCTGTCACACACAATCTCCACTAGTTATTCCAAGTCAGCCTCTATAGCCCCTCAACCTCCAATACACCATTGTCGACTAGCTACCGCAACTAACTAGACCATAGCCATGCTCTGCCATACAAATAGCTCCCAATTGGCCAGTTTCAGTGCCACCACTTCCATCAGAAAAACAAACTCACGGCCAAACAGCAGAACCACTAGTAGAGCTCTACTGTCGGCCCTTATCTGCCAAGCTACCATCTCCAACAGTTAACCATCAACTCCCAAATCAGCCCAGATCACCTGCACCACCAAAATTACCAGACTAGTACCACCAAGAAATCATCAGCAGGACCACTCTTCTCCATCAACAAACTTACCAACCTCACCACTCCCTCCACCACCGTTTCTGTAGCACCCTAGAAAATGCACATATAAGAGACATTTTCTTTTCTTATTTAGGGTTAAGTGTTAATCCTTGATTTATTAGTTGGGAGATTTCTTGAGTTAATTAGGTTAATTAACTAAGGTTCATTATTGAGCAAGAACATTTAAGCACTACATTTAGAATAATTTTTCTTGACCCTTTAATTTAAATTAGAGTTTAAATTTTGCTTAATTTATTCTACTATTTTCTAGCCTTTTGACTACTTGAATTTTGCTCAATTTTTCTCAAAAGTTTCACTTATTTTCTTACTTTATTTTTTTTCCCTTGGCTGAAATTTTTCTCTCTCTTTTCTTTCTTTCTTGGCCGGTTCTCTCTCTCCCTAATTTACTCTATTTTTTCTTTAATAATTTATGTCTTATTATTGTTAGTATTAAGTGATAAGAGGGTATTTAGCTCCACCAATTAAATTAATCCAAGATAGCACCTCTTGCATTAAAAGCTTACTTTTTACTTTACTCTTGTTATGATATTATTGGTTAATTATTTCCTCACCTTTTCTTCAATTCTTTTTCATTTTTCCTAGACTATTTCTTTCTCTTTTTCTCTTCCCTTGGCCGGCCATCACCTTTCTCCCTCTTCCCTCATTTTTTTTGCTCTCAACTCCTTGAACTTTCATCTCTCAAAGTTGGAAGAAATCCACCATAGGAAGTGGGCTTCTACCTTTTCTAAGCAAAGTTCTAAGCACATCTAAGGTATTTACCATGAACTTATCTTATTAATTTCATGTTTTAATTAGTTTTTATGCAAGTTTAAGACTAAGTTTCTTGTTAATACTACTTAGAGAAATTTGTTAGAACTTGAGAATTACTTGCTATATAAAGTGTTCTTGTGGTTAGATAGACTAGTATATGGCCTTTAAACCTTGAAAATTTATGTTTTATATGTGGTTTAGTTGAAGATTTAAGTTGGAACTCAAGAACACTTAAAACAGTCATGCTGGACCAGTTTTAGTAAAACTTTCATAACTTGGTGTAGATAGCTTGGATTCGAATGATTCTTGTTGTTTTAGAAACTAGATTCATAGGGCTTTCAATCGGTATAAAGCTTGCACTGGTGGATTCATTGTGTATTAACCGCAGAAAGCTTGCAAAGTTGGCTGAAAATTCGGTTCTGCGTAAACAGTTTTGATGAAGAGCCAACTTGGGGCCTGATTTTGAACCTGTTCTAGTTGGAATTTTAAGTGATGATCTTCACGAAAGTTGTAGCCCTATAAACGTACTTTCAAACCATGTAATCACAATTCCCTAGTTCTTAGTGGATTGACCCCAGAAATGGCACGAAGTTGGCTGAAAACCAATCCTGTGCAAATTTGGGTAATTATTCTTGGAGTAGGAATTTTGAATTTGAGTGGAATCTTGATTGAATTTGAGTTTAAATTGAACATAGAAGTTGTGGTACATGTTGAATGGATTGGGTTGTTGAATTTTCTTGCAGGTTTAAAAATTTTGGTTAGTCCGATTTAAGGGGAAATGCTGCCGAAATTTCGGTAGAATTAAAAGAAGAAAAATGGATAAGTGAAATTTTAAGCTTAGAATGTGTTCAATTGAGGGAAATTTAAGTGTAGGAATTTTTAGAAATGATCTAGTGATAGATTAGACTTTCTTAGAATAAGTAAGCCTAACCTAGAACCCTAAACCAAACCCTAGAAATAAGTGGGGTATTTTTCTTGATTTTTTCTTACTAAATTTACTAGGATTTTAATTGAGTTTTTATGTTATTATTTCTTTTAAATTTCAGGGTCCGAAAACACAGCACGACCGTTTCACGAGATATTTTCTTAGGCTTTCAAGGTGAGTGTCTTTATGTGTGCATGATGCATGAAATGTGATATTTTATTTGATAAATATTATGCGAAAATTTGTAATTACTATGTGAATACCTGTGCTACTTGAGGAAAGATGTGTACTTTATCACATCTATTCCGCAATGTGTTACTTGTTTTCATTGACCAATGTGTTATTTGTGTGTGCGTGAGACTACCGTGACTAACTTCACCGTTATTTCACGGATGGTCAACCCGGCTGCACGTGGGAGGACATAAGGTGTTGGGTGTTTTAGGGCTTGATGTTCTTTCCCTTTCGAGTTGTGAATCCTCAAAGAGGCCAACTCCGGATTGAACCTGTTTGCTTGTTGGCCCTCCAGGGTTGAGAATATCTCCCTGGATGTGGTAGCTTGTACGGAGGTTATAAGGTGATTGGCGGTTAGGGTTTGTGCTTGATAAAACTGATATGTTCTTTGAAAAAGACCTGAGCTATCATCTCGGTCCAAATATCGTGACTACATGATCAGTACTTGCTCTTTCTGCGGTTAAGCTTGCTTCCGTAGTTGAGCCATGTATCCTCCTTTGACTACATGTTAAATTAAATTGTTCATATCTTGATTTATTAATTAATTGCTCGAATTATTTTATTTACTAAAATAATGAGTTCTTGATTTGATTGCATGACTTGGACATTCACTGGGCTATTATAGCTCATTCCGTTTTATTTGTTTTCCTTACTCAGGTTCCCTGAAAAATTAAAGCTGGAACGACTGATTTTGAGTATGCTAGATGTTTTAGTTATTGTAATAGCCGAACTGTATTAGGCTATCTTTGTGAAAAATCATGTATATTATGACACGTAAACTTTTGATGTGAATTGTACTTTATGATAAATAAAATGAGTGTATTTTATTTATTCCATTTTATTTTAGTTTACTTTATTTTAAGTTAAGTACGCTCGGACGTTTGCGTGAGTGTGTGAATCGAGACCTGGCGAGAGCTAGGCAGGCAGTCCGCTAAGCCCTTTGGTGCGCCTCTGGGTAAGGTGGGGCTGTCACAGTTTCCACCATCAAGCCCTAATTACACAAAAATTCATTGCACAAAAAACCACTACCTGTCTCAAATAACCACCCACAGCTGGTCAATTTGCTAAGCCATCACCGCCACAAAAGTCATTCACCACTTGCCTCTATCACTGCATCAGCAAAACGCAGAGCCACTACCTACCACACCAGAGCTCCAAGGGCTCTACCATCTTTGACAGCCACATTGCCAACCGCTAACGCCACATAATTGAATCACCATCCCCAACTCGTAGCAGCTGTGACCAACAACACAAGCCCCAGCTTCTCACCATCGAGACGAATTCTGCCATCGAAATCACTGCCCTCAATTTATTTCCTTCCCAGAATAGGTAGTGCTTCTAGACCTCCCTCTTTATATTCAATCAATAAAATTGGTGTTTAGACATTGTTGGTGAGAGAATTAGAACATAGAGATAGAGAGAAATAGAGAGAGGGAAATTAGAGAAAACGGGGAAGAGAAAGGGAGAAAATCAGAGACCGAGAGAGTACAGAAAGGAGAGACGGGAAGAGCAAGAGAAAGAATGAGAACTGAAGTCGTGAAAAGAGAAAGGAGACGAAGAAGAGTAGAAGAGAGGTCAAAGAGTTTAATAGAGAAAATGAGAAAGAGATAGAAGGAAAAGAAGAGAAAGAGAAAGATAAGAGGGAAAGAAAAGAGAAACAGAAAAATGGCGGAGAAGAAAGACGAGAAACAGGGGTTTGGAGGAGACGGAAGGATAGATTCGAGTCGGGTGGAGGGATGTTTTAATCGGGAGTTGTACATTTTTTTGCAAGATTTTATGTTTAAGCCCTTAGAGTTCTAGGTAGTGTAATTGTACCCTCAGCATTCCTTCGATTTTTTTTATTATTTCTTTCTTTTTTTTTTCAATTTAGTCCTTATCCTTCACATTTCATAGTTTTTCAATTAGTCCTGTATTTTTGCATTATCCTTATTAACTTTGCTGAAATTTATGTCTTTCTTTACCTACTAGAATTTAGTGTTTCAAACCCACGTCACCTTAATTTTGCATTTCTACCCCTTTATACTTTGTGAATTTTCAATTTATACATTCAAATTTTTATAGAAATTCAATTTTTAGTCCCCTTAGTTGCTAGAATCTACATTTTACCCTAATTTGTAAGTGTTTACATATTTTTAGGCTTTATTTATTTATATTATGGTACCTTAACGTGTGTGTTTCATTTTTCTTTAAGCATTCATACCGGGTCTTCAACAGGTATCTCTGTTTCTCGTCAATTTTTCTTTATGTGCTCCAATGTGCCCCTATGTGATTTATTATACATTTTCTTCACATGTTTCATATTTTATATGCTTTTTGCGTATTTATTCACTTTACATTATTCAATTTTGAATTTTATTATTTTGACAAAAATGTAATATTTTGTATTTAGCTAGTCAATCTAATAGTTAGGTTACATTTCTTATATTTTTATAAAAAATTGTGTATTTAGATAGCAAGTGTAATAGATAGGTCATTTTTTTACTTTTCCCCCTAAACTTGTAATTAATTCTCCCAGTGTAATAGTTAGGGTTTTGATGATTTTTGTGCGCTTATATGTTTTATCGCTTTCCTTAGGACTTTGCATCTAGATATTATGCTTACGTGTTACATGCCCTTACATGCCCTTACATGTCTTTATATGCTTACTTGCTTTCGATTCATGCTCTATTATTTTAATTCATGTCTTATTAGTTTTATTAATCTGTCACCACAATAGTCTAACGCTAGTTGTGGCTTTATTGTTTCCCCGCTAGTCCAACATTGTTGGGAATCCCTAGAAAGGGCTAGTCCAATGCTAGACCTTTACGGCATTTTAGTATTAGGTGCATTCGTGTGCATTTTACATCCCACTTCACACATTTTTAGTTTTCTTTCCATTTTGCGTGATTTTTATTATTATTACTATTATTTATTTATTTTTGGCACATCTTCAAATGCATGACATCTAAGTTGCATCTCACTTAGAATTTAGGTCATTTTGTGTGATTCAACTAGAAATAGTCACCTACTCATGTGGGAAGCGGTGGCGTACATGTCGTTCCCCCTCCGTGAGTAGAAACATTCAGTCACGAGATACTAGTCCCCCGTACCCGTTATGTTGCATACTCATTTTCTTCGACCACTTATTATCTATATTACTATTTTTTTTTGTTTTTGCATTTCATTTTTGCATAAACACTCGTGACTCCCTCAAGGTCTAGACTCGGGTTTCGCAATTAATGCGATAATCTTGACGAAACCTCGATGAAACATTTTGACCCTCTCGATCTACATTTAGATTTAGGATTTGTATTCATATAGACACATCCAAAACGTGATAGAATCTAGGGTTAATTTAGAAAATTTTGATTAAACCTCGCAACTAGCCTCGGCTAGGTTGAAAGGATGCCTTAGGCGCGAGTCTTTGCCTTCCCTTTCTTCAAATGTGACTCTTGAACCTTTTTCTCTCATTTTTTTTGTAGACCGGAGTAAAAAAGAGTTTTAAATATTTTTTAAAAATTTTTATTTTTTTGTTTTTGTCAAATGATTTTTCGGGTGACTTGGTACACCTCAATTCGATACCAAGTGGCGACTCTATTTTCAAAATAAACCCTTTTTCAAAATTAGTTAGCCAAAACTGTCGCACTTTTAGTCCTAGCCTTATTTTCTTTTAAAATACCATTTCTCCGTAATAGCATTTTTTTTTTTACTAAAAATTTTTTACTAAAAACTCGATTTCTTTCACACACGCACAGTTTTTCCAAAAACCTATCTTTTCGAAAAAGGTCATCAAACTGGACTGCCTTTTGGGGCGCGACAGTCAATGACCCAACTAGTACCATATCAATTTTGGACGCGACACGACTGTTAAAAATTGCAACAGTTTTGGCCAAAACAAAGTCTGAAAAAGGATTTTTATAAAAGAAAGGAGTCGCCACTTGGTATTGAGTTTTGTTGTACCAAGTTACCAAAACATATTTTTGTTATAAAAGGTAAGAATAACAATAATGCTTTTTTTAGAAAATATTTTTTGAGAAAAATGTGAGAAAAACTAGAAAACTCTTTTTAGACAACTCCAAATCTTTGAAAACAAGAGAAAAATGGGTTTGAGAGTCACAGTTGGAGAAAGGGAAGGCAAAGGTACACCTAAGGCACCCTTTCAACCTGGGCAAAATTAGTATTGAGGTTTAGTCAAAATTTTCCTAATATAACTTGAAATTCTATCGGATTTGGATGTAACTATATGGATACAAACCTAGACCTAAAAGAGATATCAAAAGGGAGAAAATATTCTTTCGAAGTTAAATTGAAATTATTGCATTAATTGTGAAACTCGAAATAAAACCTCAAAGGGGTCACGAGTGACGCAAAATGAGACTCAAAATAATAATAATAAATAAATAAATAAAATAAAAATAGAGTTTATATAGAAATAAGTGATTGAGAAAAGGGAATACAACATAACAGGTATGGGGAACAAAGGCTCATGACAAAATATTCCTTCTTATAGAGGGTGAATAGCATGTTAAGGCTAAAAGAGCCATACTCGACCATTTCCCATATAAACAAGCAAATGACTTATCTATCCTAAAATTCTATATGAGATGCAATCTAAGTGTTATGTATTATAAATTTATGGGGAAAGGGATAATATCAGGGAAAATAATATGCAAATGAGAAAATAGTCTAAAAATGAAAAAATACATGTAATGGAATGAATTGCATACAAATGATGAAACTATATATGAGGGGCCTACGAGTCTAGCATTGGAGTAGCCCATTTTTACAAATTTCTTTACTAACATTGGACTAGCAAAAAAATGAGGAAAGCCACAACTAGCGTTGGGCTAGTGTGGTAACGTCACAAATAAGCATAAATTAAAGTATTACAAAATTAAATAAAACAAGTAACGGCATATAAAGTACATAGGAGCACATAAACATAATATCTAAATGCCAAATCCTAAGGAAAGCAAGTAAAACATGTGAGCAAGTAAAACATAACACACAAACATAATATTCTAAATGCAAAGTCCTAAGGACAGCAAGTAAAACATGTAAGCAATAAGCACATAGGACACAAAAGCCTTAACTATTATACCAGGGAAGCCTAATTATAATTTAGAAGGGCAAAAGATAAGAAAAATGACCTATCTAACCTATCTGTTACTTCTTCTACCTAAAATACAAAAATTTGGTTAAATAAATGAAAAATATAACCTATTTATTACATTAACTATCTAAATACAAAACTTTGTTATTAAATAAAATATCACCTATCTATTACATTCCTTTGAATAATTAAATTAAATTTAAATAAATAAACAAGCACAACAATAGATAAATATTCAAACATAAAGGAAATTAAAACAACACATAAAAAAATCACATAGGAGCACATAAGGAGAATTAAGGGATGATAGGAATACCTCTCATTTGAATAAGCGGTACACACACTAATAACATGAGAAAACATATTAAGGTATCACTATTTAAATAAATAATCTAGAAAGTAAATAATTCAATATTAATCACTATAACCATGCCACAAAGTTCAAAACAATTACAGCAAATAATAAACAAAAATTTAAAAGCAACAATTAAATATTTGGGAAGAAAACAAAATGTAACACCCTAGAAATTCATGAAAAACCCTTCATTTTGTATTATGTTCATTAGGGAAAAAAAAAAGTGATGGCTGAATTAGTGGAAAAAAAAAAATATGATGAGCATGTTGTACTTAGTACCTTAAGAGTTGTACCTAGGAAATCTTGCAAGATTAATTATGGGATAACTAATGAAAATCACTTCTAATTACCTAGTGCCAAGTGGAGTCTTCCATGGTTAAAAAGTCAAGACTTACTTTGGTTTTGTCTTGTTTTGATTGGCCACTACTTTTTCCAATTTATCTCCAATTCTTTTCATTTTTACTTAGCTTAGTTTTCTTCCTTTTTCTTCTTGCTGGCCGGCTGCTTCTTTCCCTCTTTTCTCTCCATTTTCTTTCAATTTTCTTGGATCTTTTACTTCCATTTACTCATATTTCAACCATAGAAATTGAGTGAAACTTCCTCCTAAGCAACTATCTTGTCTACCTAGAGGTATTTCCCATGAATTTCTCTTTTAATTTCAAGTGTAAGATTATAGTTTTTAGCCTTAAGTTATGTTTTTTTATGGGTTGTATATGATTGATTTTGGCCATGAATATGAAGTTTTATTCCATGAATATGAGGTTTATGGACTTGTATGGCTTGTAGATAGTGATTTAGACTTGAAATGACATGATTTAAGTTTGATTTGGTTGAAAATTTAAGCTTGAACTTAAGAACACTTAAACAGTCATGCTGGACCAGTTTTAGTAAAACTTTCATAACTTGGTGTAGATAACTTGGATTTGACTGATTGTTGTTGTTTTAGAAACTAGATTCATAGGGCTTTAAAACGGTATAAAGCTTGCATGGTGGTTCATTGTGTATTAATCGCAGAAAGCTTGCAAAGTTAGCTGAAAATTCGGTTCTGCGTAAACAGTTTTGATGAAGAGCCAACTTGGGGGCTGATTTTGAACCTGTTCTAGTTGGAATTTTAAGTGATGATCTTCATGAAAGTTGTAGCCCTATAAACGTACTTTCAAACCATGTAATCACAATTCCCTAGTTCTTAGTGGATTGACCCCAGCAATGGCACGAATTTGGCTGAAAACCAACCCTGTGTAAATTTGGGTAATGATTCTTGGAGTAGGGATTTTGAATTTGAGTGGAATCTTGATTGAATTTGGGTTTAAATTGAACATATAAGTTGTAATACATGTTGAATGGATTGGATGGTTGATTTTTCTTGCAGGTTTAAAATTTTTGGGTTAGTCCGGTTATAGGGGAAGTGCTGCCGAAATTTCGGTAAAACCTAGGAAATAAAAATAATTAGGCTATGATTTAAGGCTTTATAAGCTGTAATTTAGTGATTTAAGTGTGCAGAAATTTTCGTAGATTAGTTATTAGTGAATTAAACCTTTCCGAGCAAAACCCTAGAAATTAAACCCTAGAAAGACTTGGGGTATTTCTTGAATTTCCTTATGAAATTTCTTAGATTTTAGTCAGGATTTTTATACGATTATTTCTCATGAATTTCAGGATCCGGTAGTGAGACGCGACCTTACCACGAAATCTTTTCATAGACAATTCAGGTGAGTGTTCTTATGTGTGCATGATGCATGAAATGCCATGTTCTACTTGATATTATTATTTGATAAAATGTGTTACTTGAGAAAAGATGTGTACTTTATCGCATCTATTTCACAACGTGTTACATGCTTTCATTAATAAATGTGTTAATTGTGTGTGAGACTACCGTGACTAACTTCACCGTTACTTCACGGTTAGTCAACCCTGACGTGACTTGGGAGGATATAAGGTGTTGGGTGTTTTAGGGCGTGACGTTCTTTCCTTAAATGAGTTGAATTCCTCTAAGAGGCCAACTCCGGGTAGAACTTTCTTGCTTGTTGGCCCTTCCAAGGTTGAGATTACTCCCTGGAGGTGGTAGCTTGTTTGGAGGTTATAAGGTGAACGGTGGTTAGGGTACTTGCTTGTTTGTACTGGTATGTTCCTTGATGAGGACCTGAGCTATTATCTCGGTCCGAATGTCTTGGTTACATATTCAGTGCCTGCTACTTCTACGGTTGAGCTTGCTCCCGTAGTTGAGCCCCGTATCCGCCCGTGACTACTTGTTAAATTAAATTGTTCACAAATTGTTTATTTACTCGTTAAATATTTTATTGAACAAAAATCACATTTTACTGGTATGGTTGTATGACTTGAGCACTCACTGGGCTATTTTAGCTCATCCCATTTATTTGTTTTCTTTAACCAGGTTTCCAAAATTACTAAGGCTGGAAAAGCTGATTTGGACCTAGTGGATATTTTGTTTATTGTGTTTTGATAGCCTAAATGTGTAGGCTTTTGTTGTAAATATTGTCATATTTTGGGATGTAAAACTCTAGTAATATTTACACTTTTAAGTAAATATTATGAATTATTTATTTATGAGTGTATTTTATTTTAAGTTAAGTATGGTTGGATGTTTAAGCGAGTGCGTGTTTGAGTCCTGGCGAGGTGGGGCTGTCACACAAAAAGTATTTAATTTAAATAAGAAACACAATAACACATAATTAAGATTTTAACATAGAACTAAAAATCACCAAAATAATTAAAAGAAAAAAGAAACTAATTTGAGCATTAATTAGAAAAAAAGACCAAATTTTGGGACATTAATTGAAAATTAAAAAATTGAAAAGAAATAATTGAAAGTTTTAAGGACTTAATTTGAAAAAAAGAAAATTTTTCTGGCAAAAAATAAATTTTTTCCAAAGTCTTGAGGGTAAAATACAAATACTAGAAAATCTAGGGGCAAAATTTATAAATTTCAACAAAGTTAAATGATAAAATTAAAATGTACAGAAAGTTAAAGGATAAAATTATAAATTGTGGCAAGTATGGGGGATTAAAATGTAATTTTAGCTGACCTAGGGAGTAAAATTCAAGTTCCTAGCAACATTAAGGACCAAAAAAGAATTTTCAGCAACTTAAAGAGACAAAATAAAAATTCCAGCAACTAGGGAAGGGTCAAAATCAAATTTCGAGCAACATTTAGGGACCAAAAAGAATTTTCAGCAACTTAAAGAGACTAAATAAAAATTCCAGCAACTATGGAGGGGTCAAAATCAAATTTTCAGCAACATTTAAGGACCAAAAGAATTTTCAGCAACTTAACGAGACTAAATAAAAATTCCAGCAACTAGGGAGGGGTCAAAATCAAATTTTCAGCAACATTTAAGGACCACAAATGTAATTTCAGCAAATATAAGGGACCAAATTTGCAATTTCCAGTAATATTCGAATGCACAAATGTAAATCCAGCAAGAGTGGAGGTTAAACTACTAATCACAGCAAGTTTAAAGGCTAAAATATAATTTTCAGCAAGCATAAGGACCTAAAATGAATTTCCAACAACTATGAGAGACCAAAATATAATTTCCAACAACATTAACCCCACGTTTGGTACACGGGAATGGGGTAGAATGGAAAGGCCTTTCCAACTTGATCATTCCATTCTCACGTTTGGTATAGACACTTTAAGTTGGAAAGGCCTTTCCCACCTAGAATACCATTCCAGCTTTTTCTTGGAATCTCATTCCTCAACAAAATTTAGGGAAAGGCCTTTCCAACTTCATCCTGGAAAGGCCTTAAAAATAGGAGTCAATTTTATCCTCCACAAATTTTTGTTTTGCTAATTTTTTTTTACACCTAGGATACATTTACTAATTTTTATTTTTAAAATTTAAAAAATATAAAGCTTTTAATAACTTCAATTAATAATTTTTTTATGTTTTTTAAATCATAATCAGTTTAATATGTACTTAGAAATTTTTTTCTTTTGGCTATAAAAATGTTTAAAATACTATTTTTAAATTTTATGCAAATGTGTAAAAACTAAACTTGTTATTAATTAAATTAAATTGTGAATGTAGTTTTATTAGTTAATTTTTTCATATTTTTAATTATAATACTAATAATTATAAAAATTTTAAAATTAATTAAAAAGTATAATTGATTTAATTTTAGCAAGAATATTAAGAATTTTAAAATAAAAAATATTAAAGTCTTTTGTAGGCATAGAATTACAAACAAAATAAAAAATATGATATATTCTAGTGCAACGAATTAAGGGCAATTAAGTCAAATTAATATATATTTTATTCCATTCTGACATCTAAATATGATTATACCAAACGTTGGAAAAGGAATAGGCATTCCATTCTGACTTGGGTTACCAAACAATAGACTGGAAAACTTTTTCCAGTCCATTATGGGAGGAAAAGCATTTGGGTGGAAAGGCCTTTCCATTCTGGACCATTCCAGTGTACCAAACGTGGGGTAAGGAGTAACAAATGTAATTTCAACAAGCTTAGAAGGCAAAATGCAATTTCCAGCAATATTCAAAAGCTAAAATATAATGTCAGCCAACATAAAGGACCAAATTTCAATTTTCAGCAGCATTCAAGGGCAAAAAATATAATTCCAACAAGCATAAGGCACTAAATCACAATTTTCAGCAAACATTTAGGGGTAAAAATGCAATTTCAGCAAGCTTAGGGGGCTAAATTGAAATTAATAGGACTTAAATGAAGAGAAACTAAGCTTTTAGGAGTCAATCTATAAACATTAAGGACCTAATTGCAACAATAAAAAATAAACATGGGCAAAATAATAAGATGACCAGAATCCTAGGGGCTAAATAATAAATATTAAATTTGATAATAAAATGATAAAAAATGAAACAAATCAAAACAATGTAGTTTTGACCAAACTATGAGAGAGAGTTGAAGAAAAGAAGAGAGAAGAAAATAGAAGTCAAAACCTACGTTGTTTTACTTCTATTTTCTTCTTTCTTCTTTTCTTCAACTCTCTCACTCTCTCTCTCTCTTCGATTCGTCAAAACCTACGTTGTTTTACTTCTATTTTCTTCTCTCTTCTTTTCTTCAACTCTCTCTCTCTCTTCTATTTCTCTTTTTTCTCCGACTACTCTCTCTTTCTCTTTTCTTTCCTTTCTTTTTCTTTCTTCTTTCACTTTTCCTCTCTAGCTCTCTCTCTCTCTCTCTCTCTCTCTCTCCCCCCCTTGTTTCTATTCTCTCTCTTGAAACATACGCCTCCTTTTTCTCTTTGTTCCTCTCCTCTCTCTCTCTCTCTCTCTCTCTCTCTCTCTCTCTCTCTCTCTTCCTTTCCTACTCTTGCTCTTCTTTTCCTTTTCTTTCTCCCTCTCCTCCTTTGGCTCTTCAGCCTTCTCCCCATACCCAAATAAAAAAAACTCTAATTTTAGCTAATCAAACCTAAAATCCGCCTCTCCTAACTTAATCTATCATATAATGGTCAACATCATACACGATTATTAGACACAATAGGGTAAAATTGAAGAGAAAGGAGATTCAAGGAGCAAAATTTGGTGATGATTAGTGATGGTAAATGATGGTGGTGTAGTGACAGAGAGAGATGACAATGGAAGGGCTGAGCAGTGGAGGTGTGGCTGCGTGCAGTGGCTTGTGGGTTGCAAGATTATGGTTGAGTCGTTGGCATGAGGGAGACGGATATTGGTGGCGGTGGTACTCGACTAGGAAGTGGCTATGGCTATTGTTGGTGCAGTGATTATGCTTGTGAATTCTAATTTTTGTGTGTGTGTGTGTGTGACCTTTGAATGTGTGTGCAACTGATTTTGTGTGTATGCGTGCGTGACTGTGGTTTTGTGTGTGATTGTGAGAAAGAGCCAGAGAGTTGTGAGTGAATTTTGTGTGCTTGAAGGTAGTTGTGTGGGTGTGATTTGTGTTTGAATGTTATGGTGATGCTGAGTGTGTGCAATATGTGTGACCAAGTATGTGAGTGTCATGCAAGAGTGAACTGAGGTGTTGTGCAATTGGGGGAGATTGGTGAATCTGCGGGTGATTTGTTTGTTTGTTTTTGTGCATGTGGCTTTGTGGAGAGGTGGTGATGAGCCAAATGGTGGTGAAAAGCTGGTGGAAACTGGAAGTGGACTGGGCAATGGAGGCACCAGGGTGGTGAGTAGTGTGGAGGCTGAGGTTGTGAATGGGGGGCTTTGGGTAGAGCTATGGGTGGAGCCAATTGTGATGGTTACTGAAGGTTTTAGGGATTGCTTGCTATTTGGCGTTTGTGGATGGCCACTACTTGGGTTTTGTTTGGTGAATTTGGGGGCTTTGGTGGTGTGTGTAAGGTGTGTTTATGTAGGTGAATTGCAACGCGTGCAAGTGTTTGTGATGGTGAGTGAATGAAATTGTGGGAGCGAAGTGTGAGTGTGTGCTTTGGTGAGGGAGATGTTTGAGAGGGAGAGTTGAATGAAAATAGAGTAAAGTAATGGTGCTGTGTGGGAGAACCGAGAGAAGAGTGCAGTTTTTGTGTGTCTGTGTGCAAGTGAAGTAAGGGAAGTGATTGGGAGAGTGTGAGTGAATTGGTGAATATGATGATGATGAAAAATAGGAGAATCAACAAAAATCTCCTCAAATCCCCTGAAATTTGGTTTTAGGTGGGTGATGGATGTGAGTGAAGTGAGTTGCGATGATGATGAGTGGAGTGTGTGGTCTTGTGTTTGGGGTAGGGATATGGCTACTTGGCTTGCTGGTATTGTTTACTTTTTTTTTTTAAAGCTTTCTAAGGAAAATAAAATGAATTCACATAAATAAAATCAAAGATGCTTGGACTCCTAAAAATAAATTAAAAATATTAAAATTCAACATTATACAAAGAAAGAAAATTCAATTTACTATAAAAATCTTATACTAACAGAATATTGGGAAGTGCGTCAAACGTCACAAAATTTACGAAAATATAAAAATATTAAATGAATTTTAAAAATTATGAAAATTTTATTCAAAATATATTATCACACAAAACATGTATACTAAAATTAACCTTCGAAAAATTTAAAATCAGAACATTCTCGGGAAATTTGCCTTTAACAGACAAAAATACAAAAATTGAATAAATACCAAATGACTTCTAAAAATCATGAAATTTTTACATAAAATCTATAAAACACATATAAAACTTTTCACACAAAAATTCTTAATAAAAAAGTACATTGGAAAACGTGACATATATGAAAAAAATTATAAAAATTACAAAAATACTAAATGACTTTTAAAAATCATAAAAATTTTGCATAGAATACATTTGTAATGCCCTAGAAATTCATGCAAAACCATTTATTTTCGTAGAAAAAAAAAGAGGGCCGAAAATTAGTTGAAAATAAATAAGGAAATGATTTCTATTTTTAGGTAGCATGTTGTACCATTTCCTTTAGAAGTTGTACCTTATAAGTCTTGCAAGATTAATAGGAGGATAAATGATAAAAATCCCTTCTAATTAAGCCTAGCCAAGTGGAGTCTAAAGTTGCAAGAAAGTCAAGATCTATACTTGGTTTTGTCTTGCTTTGATTGGTCAAAGTTTTTCCCATTTCTTTCTCCATTTCTTTTCTTCTTTACTTAGCCATTTTTCTTTCTTTTCTTTCTCTTGGCCGAATTTTCTTCTATCTTTTCTTTCTTCTTGGCTGATTTTTCTTCTTCCTTTTCTTTCCTCTTGGCCGAAAATTTTCTCTCCCTTTTCTTCTCTCTTTTGCTTTGAATTGTGTGCCCTAAAGTCCTTGCAAATTACTAGGAGATAAGAGATTAAAATCATTCACCAATCAAAATTAACCAAGTTAGTAGATGATATGTTAAAAATCTAAACCCTAGGATGACTCTTGTCTTGCTATGATTGGTTACACTTTTTCTCCATTATTCTCTTTATTTCTTTTCTCTTTTCTTGACCTATTTCTCTCCCATTTTTCTACCTCCTTGGCCGGCCCCTCCCTTGCTCTTTTCTACTCTCTCTTGTTTTCATTTTCTTGAAGCTTTCTCTCCATTTTTAGACAATCTTCACCATAGAAAGTGAGCTTCTCTTCTTCCTAAGCAAAGATCTAAGCTTGTTTGAGGTACCTACTATGAACTTTTGCTATTAATTTCAAGTTTTAATTAGCCTTTTGTATAAGTTTAATACTAGATACTTGTTATTAGAACTTGAAGATTTAAGTTTGAAATGAAATTTTACTTGTTAATTAAAGTGTTCTCTTGGTTAGATAGACTAGTAGATAGCATTTAAACCTTGAAATTTCATGTATTATATGTTGCTTGAGTTGAAGAAACTTGGGCTTGAACTCTTGAATTTGAGTGGAATTTTAAGTGAAATTGAGTTTGATTTAAACATGGAAGCTATAGAACTTGTTGGAAATTGGATTGGTTGGTTGATTTCTTGCAGGAAAAATTTTGGGTTAGTCCGATTTTAAGGGGAGATGCTGCCGAAATCTTGGTAGAAATAAAGAAGGAAAATGATAGATGAAATTTCTAACTTAGAATATGCTAAATTTAGAGAATTTGGTGTGCAGAAATTTTTAGAAAATGATCTATTAATGAATTAAATTTTCCTAGAACAAGAAAACCCTAAAACCAAAACCCTAAATCTAAAACCCTAAACCCTAGGGTAAAACCCTAAACTCTAAAAACCCTAGAAATGAAACCCTAGAAATAATTGGGTTATTTCTTGAATTTTCTTACTAATCTACTTAGGGGTTTTAATCGGGTTTTCATTAGATTATTTCTTTTGAATTCCAGGACCTGAAAGCGAGTCTCGATCCATTTTACGAAATATTTTCATAGGCATTTCAGGTGAGTGTCTCTATGTGTGCATGATGCATGAAATGTTATGTTATGCTTGTAATTATTATTTCATGAAATGTGTTACTTGAGGAAAGATGTGTACTTTATCGCATCTATTCTGCAATGTGTTACATGCTTTCGTTATCCAATGTGTTACTTGTGCTTGAGACTTCCGTGACTAACTTCACCGTTACTTCACGGATAGTCAACCCAGTCGTGCGTGGGAGGACATAAGGTGTTGGGTGTTTTAGGGCGTGTTGTTCTTTCCCTTGAGTTGTGAATCCTCGAAGAGGCCAACTCCGATTGAACTTTCTTACTCGCGTGTTGGCCCTCCAAGGTCGAGATTACTCCCTGGATGTGGTAGCCTGTACGGAGGTTATAAGGTGAACGGTGGTTAGGGTACTTGCTCGTTAATACTGGCATGACCTTTGGCGAGGACCTAAGCTATTATCTCGGTCCTAACGTCATGGTTACATGATCAGTACTTGCTCCTCCTGCGGTTGAGCTTGCTCCCGTAGTTGAGCCCTGTATCTGCCATTGACTACTTGTTAATTAAATTGTTCATAACCTGTCTATTTAACTTGTCAATTATTCTGTTCAATAAAATAATGGATTCTTGGTATGGTTGCATGACTTGGGCACTCACTGGACTATTATAGCTCATTCCTTTCATTTGTTTTCCTTTACCCAGGTTCCTTTGTAATATTAAAGCTGGAATGGCAAGTTTTGGATATAGTGAAGATTTTACTTATTTTGGATAGCCAAACTGTTTGGGCTATTATTGTAAATAATATGTATATTTTGGCATGTAAACTTTTAGTGATACTTATACTTTTAAGTTACATTATATGAATGTATTTTATTTTGGGTTAAACATGCGTGGATGTTCTGAGTGAGTGCTTGACTTGAGTCCTGGCGAGAGCTAGGCAGGCAGTCCGCTAAGCCCTTTGGTACGCTTCTGGGTAAGGTGGGGCTGTCACAACATTATCACACAAAACACATATACTAAAATTTTCACTCAAAAATTTTAACGTTAATGTATTCTAAGGAAACATGCCCTTACTTAAAAAATGCAAAAATTAAATAAACGCCATACGACCTCTAAAAATCATGAAATTTTTACAAAAAAATCTATAAGTATATATTATGCACATGCAAAATTTTTCACATGAAAATTCTAATAAAAAGGGCACATTGGAAAACGTGCCATTAACTTAAAAAATCTAAATAAATACTAAATGACTTTGAAAAATCATAAAAATTAGAAAAAATGATAAAAAAATTAGAACACAAAATTAGAAATTAAAATAAAATAAAAAGGTACTTATTTGTTAAAATTACTATTTTGCCCCTGATACGACTTATTAGTCACAATTTACGCAAAAATTGTGATTGACCCCCCAAAAAATAAAAAGTACCCTAAAATATTAAAAAGCTAAAGGGTGTGTTAAAATTTAGTGTCTACATTATGCTTTAGCACAAAATATCTATTCCATGGTCTATTTCGTAGGAGATTTCTTATTTGTTACTTTATTCCGAATCATTTCTCTCTTTAAGCTATGTTTATAGAGAGGCGAATAAAATAGCAAATTATCTAGCCAACAAGGGTTGTTCAGATCAAGATGATGTAGTCTTTCAAAATGAGCAAAGCTTTCCTCACTTGGCTAGAGGTGAAATTTTAATAGATAGGCTTGGGTTTCCTTCAATTAGAAAATGTAATCTTAGACTTCATTCATTGATGTAATAAGGAGGATTTATCCTCCTCCACTTTTACGATATCAATAAAATTCATTATACAAAAAAATACTTTAATTTATTATTAATTCAACTAATTAATTAATTTGCACTTATAAATCATGAGTGGTATCTAGCAATGTATCAAGACCACCCAAATAAATAGGAAAGTCATATAGTAGGCTACACCTATCGATGACAATGTTACTGTGTAATTAATATCCTTTCATAACACTATACCCCTAATTGGTCTAAGAGTGTAGTTCGCACTCTTTATATGACTAATTGTTATTTTCTTGCTCCTAAAATCTGACTTTTAATAAAAGTATAACGTTGAAACTCTTTCAAGTCATACTTTCATTTTTGCGCAAAAATTTTTTTAAGTTATATCTTAACAAGTAGCTCATACGGGATATACTCTTCTATTATTAGGAGTGGTGAATCCTATATTGATTATTCACTATCCTTTCATACTTCACATTGTACAAAACCTCTATCCTATAGGCTACTCTTTTACCAGCACTGAGTAATAGAGTCAAAGCATAGCTGTCGTGTCCCAAAAAAATGGAGCATGGGTTGGTTCGTGACTGTCGTGCCCCGAAAAAGGTGGTCCGGTTCGGTGACCCTTTTCGAAAAGAAAAATTTGGAAAAATATGTGTGCGTCAAAAAAATCAGATTTTTTTATTGAAAAAGTGTTATTTAGGAAAAATAGTATTTTTAAATAAAAATAAAAATAAAAATAAAATAAGTTCAGGACTACAAAAAAGTGCCACAGTTTTGGCCAACTAATTTTGAAAAAGGGTTTTATTTTAAAAATGGAGTCACCACTTAGTATTGAGTTAGGTTGTACCAAGTCACTCGAAAAATCGTTTAACAAAACAAAAAGTAAAATTTTTTAGAAAAAATATTTAAAACTCTTTTCCGACTTTGGTCTACAAAAAAAAACGAGAGAAGAAGGTTCGGGAGTTACATTTGAAGAAAGGGAAGGCAAAGGCTTGCGCTTAAGGCATCCTTTCCACCCAGCCGAGGCTAGTTGTGAGGTTTAATCAAATTTTTCTAAATTAACCCTAGGTTCTATTGCGTTTGAATGTGTCTAAATTAATGCAGATTCTAAATCTGACGTGAATATCGGAAAGGTCAAAATGTTTCATCGAGACTTGATCGGGATTATCGTATAAATTACAAAACCCGAGTAGAGACCTCGAGGGAGTCACGAGTAGATGCAAAATGAAATGCAAAAAGAAAAGGAAAAATAGTATAGATAGTAAGTGTCAAAGAAAGTGGGTATGCAACATAACGGGTATGGGGAACTAATAACTCGTGACTTGACTTTTTCTACTCACGGAGGGGGGAACGGCCTGTCAAGCCACTGCTATTCACGTAAGTAGACGACTATTTCTAGTCAAATCACACAAGATGACCTAGCTTCTATGTGAAATACAATCTAGATGTCATGCAATATCAAATGCTAAAAATAGTTAATAATAATAAGATATGTACCGAAAATATGCAAATATGGAAAATTCCAAAAAGAGGAAAATGTGTGTGATATGAGATGAAATGCATGCTAGCGAAACTACTACTAAAATAACCCAAGGGTCTAGCATTGGACTAGCTCTTTTTAGGAATCACCTGCTAGCGTTGGACTAGTAGGGAAGCGAGAAAACCACAACTAGCGATGGACTAGTGTGGTGACAGAATATCATAAAATATGAATTAAAATAGTAAAACATTAATCAAAAGCAAATAAACATATAATAACATGTAGGAGCACATAACACGTAAGCATGATATTATATATGCAAAATTCTAAGAAAAGTAGTAAAACATATAAGCACACAAGCACACAAAAACACCTAAGCCCTAACTATTACATTGAGGAATTAGCTACAATTTTAGGGGAAAAAGTAAAAACGACTTATCTATTACACTTGTTATCTAGATACACAATTTTTGCTAAAAATGCAAGCAATGTAATCTAACTATTACATTGGCTAGCTAAATACAAAAATATTATATTTTTGCCAAATAATAATAAAAATTCACAACTAAATAGCATAAAATAAATAACTATGTAGAAGTATGTAAAAATAAGAAACATATGAAGAAAATTCATAAAAAAATCACATTGAAGCACATACAGAAGTAATTAAAAAGTAACGAAAATACCTTTTCTGGAAGAACCGATACTAATGCTTAAAAACACAAGTAAACACATCAAGGTATCGCGATATAATATAAGTAAAGCATAAAAAGTAGATTCTAACAAATTAAAAGGGTGCAAGTGCAATTTCCATGAAGCTAAAAAGGCTAGAAGCAAAAATGTAATTCTAAGGGGCTTAAGGGTAAAATTATAATTTATAACTAATTAAGGGGTAAAAATGGAAAATCTCACAAATCTAAGGGGTAAAATGCAAAATTAAAGTAAATTGGGGGCAAAAGAATAAATTTTAGCAAGGGTGGGGTGAATTACAATTAATTAAAGATTTAATTGAGAGGGGAGGATCAATAAAAAATTATCAAGGACTAAAAATGTAGAAATTAAAATCATTTAAAAATCTAAAGAGCCATGATGCAAATATTATTTACATTAGAAAAACGTGGAACAAAAACCACAAACTAGATTAAGATTGAAACTAAACCAGCTAACCAAATTAACTTAATTAGCTAAATCAAACACCATGCAACAACCAATTTTAATCAAACTAGAAATAGTAAATAACAAAAGAAAGAAACATAAAGTCAATTAAATAAATGCTAGAAAGGAATAACTCAATCAAATAATTAAAACTAATATCATAATGAACCACAAAGCCCTAGTTGGTCTTCTCCCCCTAGCTTCTCTCCTGTCTGCAGTTCTTACACACACACTCTCTCTCACCTTGTTTCTTTTTCTCCGTGCGATCATCTTCTTGTTTCTCTTTCTTTCTTTCTTTCTCTTTTTTCTAGTTCTCTTGCATCTCCTCTCTAACTGATTTACCTTTCTCTATCTCATTCTTCTCTATTTTGGTTTCCCTTTCTCATTCATCTCTCTAAACTCCCTTTCTCTCTCTCTCTCTCTCTCTCTCTCTCTCTCTCTCTATCTTTCGTTCTGTCTCTCTAATTCTCTCTCACTTTTGGTCTGAATCTCAATTCTGTCTTTGAATCAGTTTCCCCAAGACTAAAACATCAAGGTCAATATTCATAGTTGTTTCCTCTTTCGAAACAAAGGAAGGAGGGATGTGATGGTATGGGTGGTGCAACAAGTGTGGGTCTGAGGGTTGGGTTGTTTGGGCGTCGAAGTGGTGAGGTGTCACTTCGGAGGCAGTTGATGTAGATAGTGGGGTTGGGTGGTGGTTGTGGTGCTTCAATTCTAGGGATGGCTGTCTTCAGTTGGGACTTGGGGTGATAATGGTGACTGAAATTATGGAATTTGGGTCTGTTGTTTTTTCTCTTACAGGTGATGAAAGGGCTTGCCACTGGTGGTGGAGAGGAGGCTGTATGGTGGCTTTGGGGCTGTTCCATTTGTGGTGATTATAGGAGAGGGCCTGCGGTGGTTTGCAATTGAGAAATTAATGGTGAAGGTTAGGGGGTGGAATTTGGTGAGGGGAGGGGAGACAGGTGGTAATTAATGGTGGAAGTGGGTTGAGGCTCGTTGGTGGTGTTTGGATGTTTTGGTCAGATGTTTGGGTCCTGCTTGTTAATGAAGGATAGAAGAGTGGGGAAGGTGGTTTAACCGGAGCTAGTGGAGTTGTAGTGGTTTGAGGCTTGGTTTGTTTTTTCCTTTGCAGGTTTGTCCATGGGTGGTGGTTCTTATTGGGAGTTGGTTGAGGCAGAGGACTGGTGAGCTCATAGTTGGCGATGTGAGGTGAATTGGTGACTCTGTGGGTTTTGGCAGTTATGGGCGAGACTGTGATGGCTCTTAATAGCTACAGATGTTTTGGTGTTTGGGCTGGTTCTGACAGTAGATAGACTAAATTGGGGTTGTTGATAGTTTCGGTTTCTGGAAGTTTGGGCAGTAGTTAAGGGTTGGGATTGGTTTAGTAAGGGATAGGGTGGATAAGTTGTCTGGTGGTAGAGGCTTGTGGTTTTGGGATGGGCTTTTAGGTGATCTCATGTGTTTGATAGTGGTGGTGGAATTTTAGGTGACTGTACTGGTGGTGGGACTGGAGTTGATCGTTGTTCTAGTGGTGGTTAGAGAAACGGTGGTGGAAGAATGGAGGAGGAGAAATAGAGGGGATTGTGAGATTGTGAGGGATGAAGAACGTGAATTCAAACAAAGAAAGAGGAACCAAAATTTAACCAAGATTCCCAAAAAACAAAACAGATTTTGTATTGTTTTTTCATTTATTCAATCAAATTTTGATGGTGAAATGGAAGAAGATGAATTAAAAGCCAATAAATCTAGTTAAGATATTATCTTTTGAAAGTTGAGATTGTTTGATGAATTGACGATGAACAGTGATGATCCTCTTGAATGACGATGAACTGTTAGTTTATCCTCTAAAACCAAGTTGGTTTAAGGCTCTTTGTATTTATACTTATTTACGTTATATTATATATGTGGTATTTTTCTTTATCATCTATACTTATTTTTCCATGTTACCTGTTTATTTGATAAAGTCCTTAGAATATTGTCTGTGTATTAGAGATTGTAAGGGTTACAATTATGAGACTCTAATACATAAGGTCATATTCTTAAATATCCCTAGTCATAGTATTAATGAGATTAGACATCATTAATACGGATAGACTAGCACATGCTTTGCCTCTACTTATGGTAAGTAGTAGTTGATCTCATTAACTATGGTGTGTATGACACTTAAGCTGGTATGTGGATGCTTGTTTGAGAACAAGTTCATTGGATTGATCTGCCAAGAGTTTTCAACTATAGTGCCAATGGTTGAACTCTTAATGGTAATGGTGTAAGTGATCCTTTGACTTGAGATTACCATAGTATCTTAAGTGTGGATTGCTATACTTTGATTCTATTCCTCGGTGCTCGTAAAAGGGTAGCCCATAGGTTAGAGATTGTGTATAGTTTGAAGCATGAAAAGATGGTGAGCAATCAATATAGGATTCATCATTTCTTAATAGGAGAGTATATCCCTTTATGGCCACTTATTGAAAATATTAACTTATAAATCTTCTGTAGAAGTTATAGTATAGTTTGGAAGTAGTTTCAAGGTTATACATCATGGAGAGTTATATTCTAGGAACAAGAAAATATAAATTAGTCATTTAAAAGTATGCACTATACTTTTTAGACTAATTGGGATATAGTGTGGTGAAAGAATATTAATTACACGATAATATTGTCATTGATCGGTATGGTCTACTATATGACTTTCCTATTCACTTTGGTGGTTATGATGCATTGCTAGACGCCACACATGATCTATAAGTATGAATTAATTAATTGTGAATTAATGATAAATTAAAGTGTTTAATTTATCTAGCTCTTAATTAATTAATTAATGAGTTATAATTTGTATTTATTGCCAACGTGAATGGAACCTAATGGATCACACACATAAAGAACAAAATCTTTGGGTTAAAATGTAATTAAGATAAGTATGAGATACTTATGGGGTTAATTTATGAAGATAAATTAACTTAAAGGACTTATTAGTAAATATTCTAAGTCTTGTAGGAAATTAGTTTCTTAAAAGAAATAAAATAATTAATTGGTTTCATTAAGGAAAAGGATTCCTAAAGGAAAATGATTAGCTTAAGATAAGCTTCCTAAGCCTTCTTGGTTTCCAATTACCTTTATTTCCTAAAAGACTAGAATACTTCCTCTATAAATAGGTTCATGCTTTGACTTTTGAATTATTATTGCAACACAAAAGAAAATCTAGTGAGAGAAAAATTTGAAAAAGAAAAATGCCACCTTTCTCTCTCTTTGGCATTTTTTTCTTTCTCTCTCTTTTTCCTAATTGTTAGGCTTTTTCTTTCTCTTGTATTCTTAATTAATTCAAGAGAAGCTAGCACTCAAAAGTCAAAGCAAGCAAGCCTCCAAGGTTCCCAAAGAAGTTGTTCGTATGAATATCATTAGAGGCTCTACGCTTGGAGAACTTACGGTAGATCTAACCTCTTCATCGAAGGATCTTTGCCTAGTGGCATAAAAATCTTCTGTGCTTGAGGTAATTTTTGTAAGAACACCCTTATAATTGTATAGATATATCAAAGAAATCCATGATTAAGGTAATAAAATTTTTATTTTTTCGCTACGTAACCTATGTTATTACCTTACATAAACAGTAACCAAGTTGGACCAGGCAGCTATATGTGTGTGTAGTGTATTTTTTATCTCTAATTAGATAAAAAAAGCATAGGTTTAGGGTTTTTGATTTTTCTCCTTTTTTTTTTTCTAATCCCCCAAAATGACTATTTATAGTGCAAGAATGTCTTACCTTCCAAGAAAAGACAAAAAGACAAAAATACCCCTAATAATAAAATTTACCATTTTATCTTAAAATAATAGTTTTCGGTAAAATTAAAATTGAAACTAAAACCAAAATTAAAAACTAAATGTCATGATTTCTTCTAAAACACCTGAAAAGTGGAAAAAAGCACAAAAAATATAAATAATAAATTTATTAGCAAAATTCGGGCGAGAAAAATATATTTCTATGCAAAATTATTGTTTTGCCACTAAATACTTATTTACAAAAAAAATGAAAAATAGTCCCAAAAAATTACCAAAAATTAGAAATAGGCTCAAAAACCCTAAAGAATGAATTTAGAAATGCCAAAACTTGACAAAGATGCATTTTGGGTGTGAAATGACTATTTTATCCCTGTGCTGGCGAAATACAGAAAAATACTAGTTAAATCTGAAAAAAATAAGAAATACTTAAAAATACATATGGAAGTACAAAATATGAATTTAAAATTTCAAAACTAATAAAAAGATATTTACAGCTAAAAATTATTTATTTGCCCCCCGAAAATTGCTGATTTCACCCATTTTGCTCAAAAATAAAGATTTGGCTCATGCACTTGAAAAAATGGCCCTAATGTTAGAAAAGATAAATGGTGTGTCAAAATTTAGTATCTACAATAGCAATCCACACTCAAGATATTATAATAATCTCAAGTCTAAGGAACACTTATACCTATTGTCATTAAGAGTACAAACCATTGGCACTATGAATGGTGGCTCTTGACAGATCAATTCAATGAACTTGTTCTCTAACAAGCATCCACATACCAGCTTTGGTGTCATGCACCATAGTTGATGAGATCAACTAATACTTACCATAAGTAAAGGCAAAGTATAGTGCCATCTTTTCGTATTAATAATGTCCAATCTCATTAATACTACGGTTACAAATGTTTAAGAATATAACTTATCTGTAATAAGAGTCTCATCATTGTAACTCTTACAATCTCTTACATGTAGTTAATATTCTATGGACTTCATCAATTAACAAGTAATATAAAGTATTAATTGATAAAGAAAAAGCTACATATATTAGTATAACATGAAATAAGCATAATATATAAATCTCAAACACCGACTTGGTTTTAGGACATACACTAACAAACTCCTACTTGCATTAAAATCAATCACCTATGTGTTTTAGGCCATAAGCTTGATTATCATGCATTTTTTGGAATAAAGCCAAGGGTGAGAGGATCAGTGACATTATCTACATTATTTGTGCAAACTATTTTCATGAATAGATGATGGCACTTAAATACATGTTTTGATCATAGACTAGAATTTGGCTCCCTTAATTGAGTGATGGTACCATTGTTATCACAATACTAGTATATAATCTACAATGGTAGGAACCATTGATGGTTCAATTATGAACTCCATGACCCATAATGACGTCTAAAGCCATAATGTATTTGGCTTTAGTTATAGAATGTGTAGTAGTGTCTATTATAAAACTCTTTTATCCATTACTCTTTATTGTGAACACTAATCCATATTATGATATACTTATCATCCCTTTTGGATTAAAAGCTCGCATCTTTGAATCCACACACTTCCAAAGTGTGATCTCTATAGTTCAAGAATAATTTTTAGTGCTTCTCAAATAATTAAGAATATTATTGACAACCATCCAGTGACATTCACCAAAATTAGCTTGAACGTTGCTTATAACACTTACAGCATAGGAGATATCAAGTCTTGTACATAGTATAGCACACGTTATAAATCCTATAGCAAAAGTATACAGGATCTTTTGCATGCTATCAATCTCGATAGGTGTCAAAGATACATGTCACTTGAAAAAGTAATCTCACATCACATAAGAAAAATCCTTTCTTCAGTTGCTTCATGCTAAAACCCTTTAGCGTCTTGCCTATGTACATGTATTTTATGAGACCAAATAACTTCTTGTATCTATCTCTATAGATCTCAATTCCAGATTATTGGTTGTCTCTCCTTAATGAAGAAATTCTTGGACAATCATACATTTATCTTTAAAGTATAGGTATGTTGTTTCGCATCAAAGATATGTCATCCATATAAAATATTAAGAAAATGATATCGCTCCTATTCAACTTCGCATTTACACAAAGCTTGTCTTTGTTTTCGAGAAAACCAAACACTTTGATTGTTTCTCAAAATGAGTTTTGCAACTTATTGACACTTGCTTGAGTCCATAAATGGACTCTTGAAACTTGCTTACCTTATGACTATTAATGGAAGTGAAGGTCATGAGATGTGTCATGTACACATCTCATAACAAATTTCCGTTAGGGAACGCAGTCTTCATATTCATTTATCATAATTATAATAAGCATATATTGCAAGTTAAATCCTAATGGATTTAAGAATGGTAAACAGTGAAAAGGTTTCTTTCAAAGTCAAGCCTTCGATTGTAACTTTTTTGCCGCTAACTTTGCATTATAGGCAACTAAGTTACCTCCCATGTTAGTCTAACTCTTAAAGACTTACTTGCACTTTATGGGTTTTATCCCTTCAGGTGGCTCGACCAAGATCTATACCTTATTCTTCTACATAGAATTCATTTCGAATTTTATGGCATCTTGCTACGTCAAGGAGTCTATACTAGACAAAGCTTCTTTGTGACTAGTGGATTTGTCATCATATTTTTTTTTGTAGGAAAGGAGTATAATAAATTAATTAAACATAGAATTTACAAAAGCAAGTTAGCTGGGTCTTGCCAAGTGGACTTGTAAACTATCTAAATAAATCAAAATGCCTAACCCAACTGGTGGTTGGCTACAAAAAATAAAGGGGTCATTAGTTTCTAGACCCTTATTTGCCAAAAAATTTGCACAAGAGTTCCCCTCCCTATAAGTATGTCGAAAACCAATTTGGAGCCCTTGAGAGTAAGCTTTATAATCAACTACCAATGCCAAAACGTGCAGAGGCACCTCATAATTCCCATTTAGAATGTCAACTGAGACTAGCTTTTTGATCATCTCTGAATATTCCTCCAAAGCTTGCTTCTCTTGGATAATACATTATTGCTCTTGCTAATGAGAAATATATATGACAATTCTGCCACAATTAATTTGTCATCATATATGACTAATATATTATTGTTCTTGCTAATGAGAAATATAGACTTGTCACAATGAGAGATATATATTTCTCAGGAATATAATGTACTCTTCTAGTCTTTCAAATATCTTGTGTATTTTGAGCTTTCGACCTCATCAACATGTGGTGTAAGCTATAGTTCTAACTGTTGATCTTTGTTAATTTGTAGTTCTTGAACTTCTTCAAGTTCTATCTTACTCCCACTATCTCTTTTAAAAATAACTATTTTTTTAGAAAAAGACATATCTTGGGACAAATATTTTTGCTCAAGGGGATTATGGAAGTGGTGTCCATTGTTTTCACAAGGATACCCTGCAAATAAATATTAGTCAGACTTGGCTTTGAGCTTTTTTGACATGATCTACTTTAACTAAGTGGAAGATCCCAAATCTTTATGCAAGTCCTGATTTGGATTTTTACCATACCATATCTCATATGAGGTGGTGCTATATCTCATATGGGTGGTATCAATAGTAATTGTTGGAACACAATTGAGTGTATAGGAGTCAGCATTTAAGATGAAAACCCCTAAACGAGGTTATGAAGTATAGTATGACTCATCATAAATTGCATCATATCTCATAGGTTATAATTTCTCCTTTTAGACACATCATACAATTATTGTGTGTGGAGTGAGTCCATTGAGGAAGAATCACATTCCTCTTTAAATGTTTTGAAACACTTGACTTCAAGTATCATCCATCTCAATTAAATCTTAGTGTCTTAATACTATTGCCAACTTGTTTCTCTTGTTTCAACCCTAATGACTTTAAACATTTCAATGGCCATGGACTTGTGTATTATTAGTTATACGTAACTATATCTAATATGGTTATCTATGAAAGTGATAAAATATGATAAACCATCTCGAGCATGAATTGACATTGGGCCACAAACATTTACATGAAGAAGTGATAAGTAATAAATTTACCTATTTTAGTATAGTGTTTTGTATTTGTTTTTAGTGTGCATTTAGTATGTTTTTAGTATTTTTAATATAAAAATGGCTCAAATTCATAAATATTCTCTATTTAAAGAATTTCTCAGAAATTAGTATTTTTACCTGATTTTTAGGGTTTTGAGGCAAAATTTATATTTTGAGCAAATGAATGCACAAACTTTATACAATATTGTAGGTTTAATACATTCAACCATAATTTGAATTAATTGGAACATAAATGATCACATTCATAATAGATTCAAGGATGACTGAATTAGAAGTTCAATAGAACAACTTTTACATTCAAATTTTGAGGATTGTTTTGCTCAACTTTTGAGAAATTTTCTTCAACAAATTAGCGGATCAACATCAAAAAAATGTCTCAATGGCATAAGAGGAATAACAAGCAAAAGAGAAGGGTAAAGAAACAATGGAAGTGAAGAACTAGAGAAAACTAGTGGTCGACAACTATGATAGATTTTCATATTTTGGCAATAACTTGAGCTACAAATATTGAATTGAGATGATTCTTACTGATTTTTAAAACTAAGAAGACATTTTACAAATTTTACATAGATATCAAAATCTAATTCTCATTATTTCATAGCGAAATGTCCAAATTACTGAAGTACAAAGCTCTCCCAACTATGTCTTAGTATTTTGGACATATCTTTGCATCTAGATTTTGGTAGATAAAACATCTACCAAATTGTACTACTTTCATAGCTCAAAAATTAGAGATGATAGTGTGATACAAGCAACAGCATCACCATCATCATGCATCTTTAGCTTCCTAGATATAATTGTCACTCGTGAACATACACTTGAGAACCATTTTCAAGTTTTATACTAGCACGAGAAATTCATATTTAAATAGAGATGTATAGTGTGATTTGTGTGTCTAGTGAACATGATTTCTACAATAGATATAAAGATAGTATAAGTATTTGTTTCATGCTATTTTGCAAACAAAATATGAGGGCCTCTAATTTATTTGGTTTGCTCCCACCATTTTATCTTAAATCAATAACCCTCAAAATTTTGATTCAAAAGTCCGTTGGAGATTTCTAGTGGCTAGGATCCCATCTAGTTATCTTGACCCAACAAGTCAAAGATGATTCAATTAGGTAGGCAACTTTTACTAATTACAACTCTTGTAACTTCTTGATAGTTAGATATCTACTCTTGATATTTACACCTAATGTGTGTTCAGTTGGGTCCATTCTTTATGTTATTCATTCTTCTACTAACATCAATCTTTAAATAGACTTGATCCCAAAGGGTCAAATGAGGTGTTTTCATCATCAATGGCCATCTTTTAATACTATGTCCATTTCACTTTGGTTTATTTACTGTTTCTTTTATGTCACCGTAAGTGTAATTAATAAAGGTAATCATGGTTTTACATTGTCATTTCATCTAATGTTTTGTTCTTTGTCTTGTGTCTGTTCCATTACACAAAAGAAAATAAATAATGTTTTTGTTAGTGTATGCCCTAAAACCAAGTTAGTTTTTGAGATTTTTATTACGCTTATTTCGTGTTATACTTATATATGTGGCATTTTCTTTGTCATTTAATACTTGTTATTAATATTACTTGTTTATTTGATAAAGTCCATAGAATATTAACTGTGTATAAGAGATTGTAAGAGTTACAATGATGAGACTCTTATTACACATAAAGTTATATTCTTAAATATCCCTAGTCAGTAGTATTAATGAGATTGGACATCATTAATATGGGAAGACTAGCACATACTTTGCCTCTACTTATGGTAAGTAGTAGTTGATCTCGTCAACTATGGTGTGCGACACTTAAGCTGGTATGTGGATGCTTGTTAGAGAACAAGTTCATTGGATTGATCCGCCAAGAGTTACTATTCATAGTGCTAATGAATTATACTCTTAATGGCAATGGTGTAAGTGATCCTTAGACTTGAGATTACCATAGGTATCTTGAGTGTGGATTGCTATGCTTTGACTCTATTGCTCGGTGCTCGTAAAAGAGTAGCCCATACGGTAGAGATTGGGCATAGTATGAAGCATGGAAGGATAGTGAGTAATCGATATAGGATTCACCACTCCTTATTATAGGAGAGTATATCCAGGATTGGCCACTTGTTGAAATATGACTTAAAGAATCTTTTGCGCAAAAGTGAAAGTATGACTTGAAAGAGTTTCAAGGTTATACTTTTATGGAAAGTTATATTTCGGGAACAAGAAATCATTAATTAGTCATTTAAAGAGTGTGCACTACACTCTTAGACTAATTGGGATATAGTGTGGTGAAAGGATATTAATTACACGGTAACATTGTCATTGATAGGTGTAGTCTACCATATGACTTTCCTATTCACTTGGGTGGTCATGATGCATTGCTAGACGCCACTCATGATCTATAAGTGCAAATTAATTAATTAGTGAATTAATGATAAATTAAAGTGTTAATTTATCTGGCTCTTAATTAATTAATTAATGAGTTATAATTTGTACTTATTGCCAACGTGAATGGAACCTAATGGGTCACACACAATAAGAACATGGTCTTTGGGTTAAATTGTTATTAAGATAAGTATATGATACTTATGGGGTTAATTTATGTGATAAATTAACTTAAAGGACTTAATTATAAATATTCTAAGTCTTGATGGAAATTAGTTTCCTAAAAGGAATTAAGAAGCTATTTGGTTTCCTTTTGGAATTGGTTTCCTAAAGGAATAGGATTAGCTTAAGGTAAGCTTCCTAAACCTTCTTGGTTTCCAATTGCTCTTGTTTCCTTAAAGACTAGGATACTACATCTATAAATAAGTCCATGCCTTGACTCTTGGATGATTGATGAAACACAAGATAAAATTTAGAGAGAGAAAAATTGAGAGAGGCGTGTTTTCTCCCAAGAAAAACGCCACACCCTCTTCTCCCTAAGGGTTAGGGTTTTGTCTTCCTCCTCTTCTTGTTCTTGTGTTCTTCATGATATTCAAGGGAGCTAGCACTCAAAAGGCAAGGCAAGCAAGCCCAAAGGTTCCTAAAGATCATGTTCGTGTGGATACCGTTGGAGGCTCGACACTTGGAGGGCTTTTCATGGTAGATCAACACCTTCATCAAATAGGATCTTGCCCTTTGAAGCATAGAAACCTTCTATGCTTGAGGTATTTGTGCTAAACACCCTTTAATCGTATAGATTACATCAAAGAGATCCATGGCTAAGGTAATAAATTTTTAAATTTTCGCTGCGTTACTCCCCTTATTACCTTACAGTGGTATCAGAGCCTACTTTGATTATATCTATATGATTTGTGTTTATTTAATTGTCATAAATATGGATGGTTTGTTCTTGATGAAATTTGTCTCAAAATTGTTTTAGAAAAATCAAGAGTTTGATTTTTAAGATAAGTTCTTAATTGTTTAAAAGTGTTTTAAATAATTAAGATGAGTTCTTATAGTTGTATTCAAGGTTTCTAAATTAATTTTTACGTGCTAAAAGGGTTTTAACATGTTTTGATTCAAAAGAGTTTTGAAAAAGACCAAAGAATTTCAAAGATCGTATTTTCTGGACACAAACCGCGCGAAAACTCGCGCGCGTTTTTACCCACGGTTAAAAACTCGTATGTTCTGTCAACAAACCGCGGATGAAACCGCGCCGGTTTGTCCCACGGTTTGTAAACCGTAGATGAACCCGCGCACGGTTTGTCCCACGGTTTGCTGGCAGAGTTCTAGCGGGATTTTTCCTAATTTTTTGAAAAACACGGATTTTTGAAAATTTCTCTATAAAAACACTTTCCAACTTTAATTGTTAATATTTGGAAAGTTAAATTTTAGAAACCTACACCTTCTATAACTTTATTTTTGAGACAAATAAATTCAAGAATATTAATCTAATTACATTAGACCATGTGATTTATGACTAGAATTAAATAAAGTAATTTATTTAATTGTTAAATATTATGATGGCATGGTGGATGATTATGGACTATGACCAATGTGATTGAATGGTTGAATTTTTATCAATTTTGATGGTTGGCTTGTATTGGTTTTTAAAATAGGGCCTGCGCGTCCTGCCTTCTCTATTATTCTCATGTAATTCTCTTCTCACCTAACTCCCCTCGAATGTAACTCGAGGTTTCTTAGTCAATACATGTAATGTACATTGTGTATGTTAGAGTTTGTTTTTTAATTTTCTAAATTGTTTAGAATAGAATTACATGTGTAATGTACAAAGAAGATGGAGATGGAACCAAGGAGCAACCATGGAGGCTCGTCAAGAGTTGAAGACCTCCCAAGGAATGCATCAAGGAGTTGATCACATCCCTTAGGAATTTGACCATATATTTTCCTTAAGGCTCGAGGAAAATATCTTAGTAAAGTCCATAATCATCCACGGTTTATTATGCATGTTTTTATTTTATATGTCGATATATTTTAATTACATGCTATGATGAGACTGTATATTGTATAATTAACATAAAATCCCTCAAATAAAATATTAAGTCACTAGCCTTCCATTATTGTAGTAAAAATCATTGTTTTTGTTAAGTGTTGACTTGTTGGCCCACCGTCAAGGTCATCTTACCTAGAGCATGTTTTTTACTATGAGATATGATCTCCAAATAATGGGCCTGACTTAACAAAAATGCTTAACTTGTTGGTCTCCATCAAGGCTATGGTGTTTTTGAGGCGATATTAAGTCAATATATATAAGTTGCCTTCCATTATTATAGCAAAAACGAAGAGTTCCTATTAAGTGTTGACACGTTGGCCTCCGTCAAGGTCACCTTACTCGGAATATGTTCTTGCTATGAGATGTGATCTTTGAATAATGGGTATGACTTAACAAAAATACATAACGAGTTTGGCCTCCGTCAATGTTATGATATTTTTGAGGCAATGTTGGGAAACAAATAAGATGTGAATATCAAGAGTTGATACCCAACTATCTAGGAGTCACAAGAGTTGTGATTGATAAAAGTTATCTACCTAATCGAAGTTACCTTTGGGGCATTGGCCTCCGTCAAACCCAAAGTTAATTAGATGGGATCCTAGCCCACTAGGAATTTCCAATGGATTCCCGAATCAATAGATTGAGGGTTATTGATTTGAAGTAAAATAGTGGGAGCAAACCAAATAAATTCGAAGCCCACATTTTTGGTTTGCAATTATAACATGAAACAAATACTTGTACTATCTTTTCACTTGTTGTAGAATACATGTACACATGAACACACTTATCACCCTATATCTCCATACATATACGATTTTCTTGGACTAGTGTAAGACTTGAGAATAGTTCTTAAGCACAATTGGCTAAGTCCTTGATACCCACTTCCACTTGTCCTATAGTGACAATTATAGTTAGGAAATAATGTGCATACAAGATGCATAAAAGATGATAATGATATTGCTACTTATATCATAATGTCGTCTATAATTCCTAAGCTATAAAAGTAGCACAAATTGATAGATTTTTTTGTCTGTGATTGTGCATCTCAAAGAGTTGTTGATACACAATCTAGGACCATTAGATATGAGATATCTAAAGAGTAGTCTATCAAGGAAGAAAGGGACACTTTATTGTTTGTCAAGGGAAATCCTAGCGTGGTCTTGAGAAGATCCAAGTAGCTATGACAAAATTTAAAGGTGTGATCAAAATGACAAGTCTAAGGGCACATGTTTCCAATTCTATTGGAAAGGGAATTGTAAGGCTCGTTTTAATACTAAGAACTTAAAGAGGCTTAGTGAAGCTTCTACTTCTAAGTATGTTAATATTTGAGATAAATTCATCTACTAATTAAGACCATTGGGTATAAGATACTGGATTTGGATCCCATATTTGCAAAATATGCAAGGTCATAAGCATAGTAGACAATAAGGAAAGAGAAAGTCAAACTACGTGTGATGAATGGAGCAAGAGTTGCTACACTAGTTGTAGAGACTTATACACTCTTTACCAACTAGGGCTTGTTCTAGAATTTAAAACATTGTTATTATGTAGTGATTCTTACAAAAGAACATGAAATCAATTCACATTAAATGTGAAAAGATTTACCATTACAAAAGAGAATATATACTGTTCTTTTACGTAATGGTGTTCTTTGTGGTATTAGATCACTAAAACAACGTTTTACAAATCCTAGACCTTGATAAGTCCATTCTCAAACATAGACAAAAACTCTATATTTTGAAACAAATAACCTTCTGGCATTATAGACTTGGTCATGTGAAAGAGAAACGCACTTCCAAATCACATAATAGTTGTGTACTTGGACTCATTCAATTATGAATCGTTTGAGACATGTGATTCTCATTTACTTTGAAAGATGACCAAAACACCTTTTATTTAAAAAGGTGAATGTGCTAGTGATCCTCATAGAACTTTAACATATAGATGTTTTTGGCCCAATGCCGATCCATGCTAGAAGTTGTTTATCATACTTCATCACTTTCATGGATGATCATATGGGATATGATTATGTGTACCATATGATACACGCATCTGTTTCCTTTGAAATGTTCAAAGTCAATAAAGTTGAAGTAAGAAAAACAAAGTTGACAAGAGTATTAAAACACTAAAGATTTGATCTACATGGATAATACTCAATGTCAAGTGTTTCAAAATAATTAAAGAAGAATGTGATTCTTTCTCAATGTCTCCACTTGACACACCATTGTTGATGATGTGTGAAAGAGGAGAAATTGTACCCTATGAGATATCGTGCAAATTATGATGAGCCATACTATAATTCCTAACCTCAATTTTAGGGGTCCTTGTCCTTAGACGCCACTCCCATACACTCAACCATGTTCCGACGAATGTCTATTTGTGGGGTATCCTTGTGAAAACAATAGATACCATTTCTATAATTCCCTTGAGAAAAATATTTGTCTCAAGAAATGTCTTTTTCTAGAATAATAGTTTATTCTTAAAAGAGACAGTGGGAGCAAGATAGAACTTGAAAGGTTCAAGAACGATGAATTGACAAAGATCAATAGTTGGAACTAGAGCTTACGCCACATGTTGATGAGGCACAACGGAAGCTCAAAGTGCACAAAATCTTCAAAAGACTGGTAGAGTGCGTTATACATTTGAGAAATATAGATTTCTCACCATAAGAGATATAGATCTCTCATTAGAAAGAGCAATAATGTATTAGTCATATATGATGACAAACCTACCAGTCACGAAGAGGTTTTGTCTAATGTAGACTCCTTGACGTGGCAAGATGCCATAAAATCCAAAATGGATTCCATGTACAAGAACAAGGTGTAGACCTTGCTCAAGTCACCTAATCGGATAAAACCCATAGGGTGCAAGTAGGTCTTTATGAGAAAGACTGACATGGATGGTACGTAGTTTCCTATAAAGCAAGATTAATGGGAAAAGGATTCAATTCAAAGGCTTGGCTTTGAAAGAAACTATTTCACCATTGACCATGCTTAAATCCATTTAAGATTTTACTTGCAATAACTGCCTTTATGGCTATGACAATGGATATGAAGACTTCATCCCTTACGGGAATTAAAAGGTATGTATATGACACATTCCCTTGGGCCTTCACTACCATTGATAGTCATTAGGTAAGCAAGCTTTAAGGGTCCCATTAGTGGAGACTCTTGCAAAGTGTCAAGGTGTTGGAGCATTTTGTTTTGATAAGATAATCAAAGAGTTTGGATTTTCTTGAAAACAAAGACACGCTTTGTGTAAATGTAAAGTTGAGTGGGAGCATTGTCATTTTCTTGATACTATATGTGGACGACATATCGTTGATGAATAACATACTTTAAAGGTAAAAGATATGGTTGTCCAAGAATTTCTTAATAAAGGGAGAGGCGATCTCTAATCTGGGAATTAAGATCTATATAGATAGATCTCAAGAGGTTGCTTGGTCTCACTAGATCCACGTACATAGGCTAGATGCTAAAGGGTTTAGCATAGTGCAATCGCAAAGGGGGTTTTACCTATGTGATAGGAGATTACTCTTTCGAGAGACATGTGTCTTTGACACTTGTCAAGATTGATAGCATTAATAGATCCCGTATGCTTTTACAATAGGTTCTATTTTGTATACTATCCTATGTACAAGACCCGATGTCTCCTTGCTTTAAGTGTTACAAGTAAAGTGAGTGTCACTAGATGGTTATCAAAGAATATTCTTAAGTACTCGAGAAGCACTAAAAGACTACTTTTGACTATGGATATTACACTTAAGAAGTGTGGGATTTAAAGATACAAGCTTTTAAACCAATATGGATGATAAGAAAATCATGAGATGAATTGGTGTTCACGTTGAACTGTAGCGGATAAAAGCGTTTTATGATAGACACTACAACATATTCTACAACAAAGGCGAGTATATGGTAGCTTTAGAAGTTACTATGAATCAAGGGATTCTTTGTTGGACAAAGAATAGTTCCTTCCATTGTTTTATGAAACAATTGTGCCATCGCTTAATCAAGGAACTAAAAGTCTCATCCATGATCCTAAAATGTAGGTTCGTGCCGCCATCTATTTGTGGAAATAGTTTGGTACAAATGATGAAAAGATAAAGGAA
>CM045568.1:11859033-11992238 GCA_024721245.1 Mitragyna speciosa
GAACAAAGCTCGACTCGACTCGTGAAAACTCGAGTTCGGCTCGTTCGTTTAACTAAACGAGCCGAGCTCGAACACGAATTTAAACTCGTTTAATAAACGAGCTCGGCTCGACTCGGCTCGTTTATTAAATGAACACAAGCTCAAACCGGTAATACTCGGCTCGACTCGGTTCGTTTACAGCTCTAATTATAATAAACTGACATTTTGACTTGTATATTTCTAAATAAAGTCATGATTTATATTTTCTTTCAATGTTGTATCCCACAACCCCATAAAAACTCGATTTTTCAATCAAATAAATTTTAAGTTAATAATCCTTCGTACAATTCATGGTCCATATTTCTCGAAGAAATTCAACATCATTTTTCAAATTTTGCATTTTTTATTATTTTAAACCTGCTTTAATAAATTGTCATCATATATAAACCCTAGAAGGAATGCCATTTCAGGAATCCCATGATAGGAAAGCCGCCCTTTTGTCTTGGGTACTTAACCTTAAAAAGACATACACGTTTATATTTCAATACCATCCTGGCGGGTGAGACCCTAGGTAAGGTAGTACGAGCAAAACAGAAGCATTTGCCTTTCGATGAATATGGCGTGTTTTTCACTAGAAAATGGGGGTCTCACCCTAAAGGATTGCATTTCATGCTAGGCCTACCCTTGGCACAATAAGGGCACTTCTTAGGACATGCATCCGAATTGTTCATACATTTACTAACTCCAATCTTTTTCTTTTTCTTTTTCTTTCTCAGAGTAAAATAAGGCAGTGTTATGCAAAATAAACACCTGAATCATGTTCTTTCAATTCCCATCTTTCAGGTACAGTAAATCATAGTTTCTTTTCATCGAAGCCCCATTTACACGCGGTCCCGTGTCAAGCTATTGCATATAAACATGAGTAACCATCCGGATTCTTCCGAAGTGCCAACAGAGAATCAGGCATATGAATTGACTGTGCTAAGGGCACAAATGAATGAAATGTTAACCAAGATGAATGACATGACTCACGAGGTGTCCTCACATAGCCAAATCATTGCCCACTTCATAAGCAATATGAACAACAATGGTTCCACCTTGAATGTATCACCCGCTCGAGAAGCTCCGCACACGCAACCCAATGCAGGTAGAAGAACCCTTGGTACGAACGACAATGACCCAGTTGTCCAGATACAAGTCTCATCTCTGAATGCCCAAGACACGCATATTCCACCCCCATCTACTCAAAACCCTCAAATGCCCGATCATATTATATCCAACCCTAGAAACATTCAGAATGCTCCGAACCAACCCTACTATCCTCAACAAGAAACTCAATTCACCCAAAACACTCAGCCCCCGTCGGCTCTTAACCCAAGTCAGTTTGTGCTCGATACTGGGTATCAGGGGGAGCAAAGATGGAACATTTTGCTAGGGAAGATAATCTTTTTTGTGAATGACAAAACATTGTTGAAGAGACTGGATAGATTTGATGATTTCATCAAAGAGAGTCAGGGGTTTGATAGATATGGTAGATTGGATTACGAGGACTTCTGTATGTTCCCAAATGCTCAATTGCCACTGAAATTTAAAGTGCCTGAATTTTCCAAGTACAATGGCAGTGGGGATCCCTTGTTGTGCACCTCAAAATGTTCTGTAACAAACTTGGAAGACCAACTGGAGATGACAAGTTACCCATGAGACTTTTTGGAGAGAGTTTGGAGAAATATGCATTAGAGTGGTATTTAAAATTGGACTTCTCAAAGATCTGAAGTTGGACTGACCTTTCACGGGCTTTCATCAAACAGTATGAATTTAACTGTGACCTGGTACCTGACAGATTCGCTTTGGTAGAGTTAAAGAAGAAACCCTCAGAGAGCTATGTAGCTTACGGTCAAAGGTGGAGAAGTGTGACGGCCAAAGTAAGTCCACCAATTGATGAAAGCGAAATGGTTAAACTCTTCATTGATACTTCAGGACCCACCGTATTATTAGGCTATCGTGGGTTCTATTGGAAAAACCTTTAGCTCAAGTCATAGAACAGGCAGAAGCTATTGAGAGAGGAGTGAAGAAAGGAAAAGTAGTAGACATGGCTGCCATGAAACTGCAAGTGGAAAATTTACAGAACAACAACCATTTGAAGAAAGCAGTTGGAAAGAAAGCCGAACCGAAGGAAGGAGAATCAGTTTTTGTACTAAATCAAGGCCCCAGACCCAAACCCAGATTCCAACCCAGCACGAATTATCATGCCAATTATCTGCAATACTCTCCACCAGCACATGTTCTTCCTACTTTTCCACCGTGTCCTCAACCAATTTTTCACACCCAAGCCCAACCAATGAATACGCCGCCATTTCTTCCAAATGCTCGACCTACCTTTCAAAATTTTCAACCCTGCACCACCAACTAACCTTCGTCCCCCATTTCAGCCCCGCCCAAGACCTATTTACCCTAACACCTATGTTCCACCTACCCAACATCAAGCACTTATTGGTCAAGCCAACCAACCGCGAAAACGCTACAGAGACTTCACTCCTCTTGGTCGCCCTATTGATCAAATATATGAGCAATTGAAAGCAGCAGGCAAGATTGGCACCATACCAGAGAAAACTTTTCCCAATGGGCTACCTCGTAGGCTATGACCCTCAAGCTATTTGTGATTATCATTCAGGAAGTCCAGGGACATACTACGGCCAACTGTTGGGACTTGAAGCATAAGATCCAAGACATGATTGATGATGGAGAAATCGTGTTGAGAAGAGGGGGAAGACAGGGTCCCTAATGTCGACAATAATCCTTTGCCTCAACACGAATCCTACTGTTGGGATGATAGCACTAGATGAGAAAGCTCAAGGTTGGGAGGACACTTCGATAATGATGCTTTCACGGTCATTGAATGAAGGAGCACTGAACGACTGGACAGCTGAGTGATAGGTGAATTTAGAATTGCCTTTGTTTCTAAATTCATTTCCAGATAGAGCCCTGGAATGGATTTCTTTCTTCAATGGTCTTAGGTGTCTGGCTCATATCATTGTTTTTCTTTTATTTCATGAGTCGTAAGTCTTTATTTACTTTTAAGAAAAATATTTTGTTTTAAATTTGAACCGTGTTTACTACTTTCCCAAAGGCTGGTGCCAATAGGTGTTTGTAAATACTCTCTTTCTAAGAAAATGCAAGTTTGAGTTCAATGAAATGAAAGTTTTTTTATTTGATTCAATTGTTTCTATATTTTTCATTTTTTCCGTCAAGTAGTCAAAATAAATGCCGATGATTTTTGGATGTCACCTCATGTGAAGCTGATGATTGCCATTTCGATTCTAAATGAGGCAAAATTGTCAAAGAGGAGCCAAGTGATACATAAAAGGAACCTGCATTCCGTATTAAGAGTTTGAATGGTACAAAGAGTGTTCAGGTTTATAATCAGAAGTTGTAAACATTGGCACCAAGACATAGGATAAAGTAGTTAGGTCAGGATGTACTTCCGCTTTGAAAACTTTTGAAAATACTGAACAAGTTTCACAATGCTGTGACCGGAGGAAGTCGAGCACAACAAAAGGAATAAACATGTAGAGGATACGACTTCAATCATTGCACAAGGGAAATTTTTATTGTTCCATGTCCACAATTTCTCATTTACCTTTGGAATGTGTTGTGTAAGTTATTATGAGGTTAGGATATGGGATGCCCTATGCTTGTGAATTATACCTGGCAATCTTGATGTTTGTCTAATTTTCCTACGGGTTGAAGTTACTTTATGTGCTTTGGCAAATATTTTCTTCAAGTACTAAGAAATAATTATTATGTAGTTTGGACTTTTGTTCTTATAAAAAGTATGTCTTGTAAAGTGGTTGAAATTATGTCTAAATTTTGCACGTTTGGTGAAAATTTCTCTTCTTTACTTAAATTCACATGTTGAACGCTGATTATGATCAATTACTGCATTCATGTAATATGTGTTCTGACATCCGTCATGAGGGATTTTTTTATATATAACAATAAAAAAGAGAGAGAGAGAAAAAAAATATAAAGAAAGAAAAAGAAGAAATAATGCAGTTTTTCTACTCCAATGGTTCTCGTGCTTAGTAACCGGAAGTCTTCATCAAAAATGTCGACTTTCGCGTCAAAAGGTACTTGAATTATGAGTAATGCATTGCAAATTTGAGTAAGTAAATTGTTGAGTAACCAGGGATCTTCATTTAACCAATGTCGATTCTTGCGTCAAAAGGCAATTTTACTTCTCAAATACAGTTTTTGCTACTTGCTTAGAGATTGAGGTGTTGAGTAACCGGGAACCTTCATAACCAATGTCGGTTTTCGCGTCAAAAGACACTTCTCGTATTTTGAGTGATTAGGTCACTAGAACAAATATCCCTCAAGTGAAAAATAAATTGACCATAGACATGTGATGTTTTCTGATTGATCATATGATTTGTTTACTTACGAAATTTACGTAAGGCGAAGAAATTAAGTTGAACTTGCTTAATTGTGATATAATTCCTTCCTCCTTTGCTTGATATTATGAGTATTAAAGACAAGATGATAAATTGCATAATGGTTTTTTACTCAGTTTTGAAGGAATACATTTTAGAATGCACATGTGTGATTTCAATGCTTGAATCATTAATTGACCTCACACTCTTCAAACAATTTGAGGACAAGTAATGATTCAAGTGTGGGGGAATTAACAAGTGTCAAAATGATGCATTCTAGCACATTGGCATATGATCTTAATATATCTATCCCAAATCAACAAGGGAAGATTGCCTTACTGATGCCAAATATTCTTTGAGCACTGGTCAGTTTTAATGTAAAAGAAAGAGCATCTCAATTTTGGACATTGTCGTTCATTCCATTTCTCCTCTTGAAGTCAGTAATCCGGAAGAATCCTATGGTTAGGAGAATGTGGCAAGTTGAAGGCTCACGGATGAGAAAATTACTATGCCGATAGGGAATTCATTGGGGAGTTGATGACAACAGTTGATTGAGATTTTTCAGTCTGCATTGATCAGCTTTGGCAATGTCAGAATTCAAATGAAATGACATCCAAAGATCAGAAGGCATCTTTTAAGCCATTATTCCAAAATTGACTTTTTTGAAAATATTTCGTTTAATTGTATTTCATTTAGTCTTTGTGCGTTGTTTACTGTACATAATTTCTTTTACATTATTGCATGTGAAGTATTTTTCTGACCAATTCATGTTTTGAAAATTTTGACATTTGCTTTGTTCAAATTTGAATAAAAGTAAAGGCAATTCCTAAGTTTATCAGAAGTCAGAGGCATGCATGAATTGAAAGACTATTTTGAGAGATTTGGATTTGAGTCGTGAATCAGAAGTTCACTGAATCGGAAAACTTGCAGAAGAGTAAGGCAAGAGATTGATCAGAGACTTAGAATGGCAACTACTCATGTTTATCTGCGCTAGTAGAGTCAAGGGACCGTCTAGATGGTGGCATCACTTTTGCAATTGTAGTTGCTTCCTCTTTTTGCAGGTGCAATCACATCAGTCATCAATTGAGGCCTTCATCAAGAATGAAAATCTGGGGCAATATTTTTTAAGATAATGATGATTTGATCAAGGTGCAATTCATTTCAAAAATTGATTTAAAAAAAATTGATACTGGGCCAAATTTTTTGAGAAAAATTTGATTGCAAAAAATAGCTTGATACTTTATGTTTGAAGCAAAACTTGTAAAAGACTGATTCACACTGAGGCAAACTTTTTAGAATGATTGATTTGAAAATGAATTTTGACTTCAAATGGATTTGATGCCGTAAACTGGGGCAAAATTTTTTGCAAACTTTGTTTTTGAGATAATTGACAATTGTTTTAAGTTTTGCTATGTCCCAAAATTCTTTATGCATTTTTTTAGCTCTCTGGATCTCATGTTGTTCATTCTAGTCTGGTGCATTTTGTTCATCAGCTGAAGATCATGCATTCATGAATTTTGTTTAGCATCCTGTGCTATATCATCTTGTCTTACTTTTTTCGAACCAACATCTTTTCATTATTTGATTAGCATATTACATGTTGTTTTGATTTTGGCCAGCATTAAGCATATTTTACTTTTCTATTTAAATCTCAACTCGTCCGTTGATTTTAATTTCCGTTTATTTTAATCTGGTCGCTTAAACTTTGCATTTTTATTTTTATATATCATGCATTCATTTTCTCAGTCCATACCCCATTAGCAAGTTTTACTTTTCTCAATTTGCATTCATTTAGAAATCATCTTGCATTGTCTTACATTTGTCTAGCATACTACTCGGTGTTTTGATGTGTTTAATAGTTCACATATTGTGTTCGCACTTTTTCATTAATTTTCTGTTCACGGTAGGCTCAATCATCAGCATTGGGTACCGTCTTTATTTCCAGTTCTCGGTAGGCTCAATATTTGCATTGGGTACTGATTTTCATTTTCACTTTGCGGTAGGCTCAATCGTCAGCATTGGGTACCGTCTTTATTTCTAGTTCTCGGTAGGCTCAATCTTTGCATTGGGTACCGATTTTCATTTTCACTTTGCGGTAGGCTCAATCGTCAGCATTGGGTACCGTCTTTATTTCCAGTTCTCAGTAGACTCAATCTTTGCATTGGATACCAATTTTCATTTTCACTTTGCGGTAGGCTCAATCGTCAGCATTGGGTACCATCTTTATTTCCAGTTCTCGGTAGGCTCAATCTTTGCATTGGGTACCGATTTTCATTTTCAGTTTGCTGTAGGCTCATTTGTCAGCATTGGGTACCGTCTTTATTTCCAATTCTCGGTAGGCTCAATCTTTGCATTGGGTACCGATTTTCATTTTCAGTTTGCGGTAGGCTCAATCGTCAGCATTGGGTACCGTCTTTATTTCTAGTCTTCGGTAGGCTCAATCTTTGCATTGGGTACCGATTTTCATTTTCAGTTTGCGGTAGGTTCAAATCTCGCATTGCATTTTATGATTCCTGGCAGCCCAGGATCATTTATTTACTTTTTCAAGTTGGCAGCCCAACTTTGTATTCATCAACCTTGGCAGCCCAAGGTCATGCATCCGTCCAGCAGCCTGGTCGGCATCTTTTATTTATGTTTCCAAGTCTGGCAGCCCAGACCTTGCATTTCATGATTCCTGGCAGCCCAAGATCATTTATTTACTTTTTCAAGTTGGCAGCCCAACTTTGCATTCATCAACCTTGGCAGCCCAAGGTCATACATCCGTCCAACAGCCTGGTCGGCATCTTTTATTTATGTTTCCAAGTCTGACAGCCCAAGATCATTCATTTACTTTTTCAAGTTTGGCAGCCCAAACTTTGCATTCATCAACTTTGGCAGCCCAAGGCCATGCATCCGTTCGGCAGCCTGAACGGCATATGTTTATTTACATTTTCAAGTCTGGCATCCCAAACATTGCATTTGTCTTGTTGGTATTTGTTTTGTTAGCAACCTGAACTCATTTTTTGTTTTTTAGTTTAAGCATTTTGCTTTGTCTTGCAGTCTCATACCAATCTATGTTATCTTTGCTTAGCAATTTGAATGTTACATTTCTTTCTTTTGATCACAAATTTGAACTTTTGTTTTACTATTTGCAATTGTGTTTCACAGCCACCTTCACCTGCATCCGAACTACGTTCGACCTGATTCCCTTCACCGGGATACGTAGGCAACTCTTCGAGAGCTCGGTCACATATTTCTTATGATCCATCCGTTCATTGGTTTACGTCTTAGCAGTATTCTAATACTATGCATGTTTAGATATTTTAGTGTACATTCTTATCTGTTTCTACATTTTAGGTGAGTCAAAATTTGGTGTTGTCTACGTCTTTCTCTGAAATCTCTACGAGATTTCCAACGAAGAGGGGCAAACTGTAGACACCAAATTTTGACAAACCATTTATTTTCAAGCATTGGAGGGGCATGTTTGCACTATTGTGCCAAATTTTAATTTTTCAATAATTTGGGGGGTAAAATACTAATTTTATCTGTAAACATTTTTCTATCAGCTTTGGGGGTTTTTAAATTCATATTTTTACTTTTATGTGAATTTGTTAATTTCTTATGATTTTTTTAGATTTAATTGGTATTCTTTATATTTTTACCAACACAAGGGTCAAAATGGTAATTTCACCCCGAGAATACCATTTTATCTCATTTTTAGTTCCAAATTCATTTTTCTAATTCTTGAGGCATGTTTCTGAATTTTTTTTATTTTTTCAGAGACGATTACTATTTTTTCTATGAATTTTCATTGTCCAAGGGCAAAATCGTGATTTTACAAATTAAAATCATTTTTCACCAATTTTGAGTAAAAAATGTATTTTCCAGTGTTTTAAGCTTATTTTTAATTTTTGGTAATTTTTTGAAGGTCAATAACTATTTTTTGTGAATTTTCATTGCCCAAGGGCAAAATCATCATTTTACAAATTAAATTTATTTTTCACCAATTTTGAGTCAAAAATGTATTTTCCAGTGTTTTAAGCTTATTTTTAATTTTTTGATAATTTTTTGAGATTAATAACTATTTTTTGTGTATTTTCGTTGTTTATGAACAAAATCGTCATTTTACATCCCGACTGTGCGTTTCTATCAGTTTTTGAGCTCTAGTTTTTATTTCTGAAATCTATTGTGAATTCCTTTTGAAAGTTTAGAGATCGCTATCATATTTCTTGTATTAATTTTAATTTTAAGTTTAAAAATATATTTTTTAATAAAATTAGTATTCTTTAATACCGGTAGGCATTTCCGTTATTTTATAGTATTCTTAGCTAACAAGACAAGTGGCCTATAAATACTCTCCCTAATCAGCAGAAAAAGAGGAGAGAAAAAAAAAGGAGCAAACCCTAAAAACAGTTTTACTTTTATGTTTTAAGAATCAAAACACACATTACACACCCAAAAAACACACACTTAGCCGTCACTTCCTTCAAGTTCCTGTTCATCATCAGCTCATATTGAAGCCTCAAAAGCTACTGTTCGTCATTTTCAAATATCAATTACTATCCTGAGGTAATTCTTCATGCTAAATCCTTTGTTTTAATTCATGTTTTAATAAGAAATATATTTGTGTCTTGGTTAGATTGTTTTCAATTTTTTAAGAATTTGTTTTACACTTTTTCTGGGATCTTGTTTATGTTCTGGGTTTCTTTCATTTATTTTTCTTTTGAGTTTTCCTCCACCGGAGCTCCACCCATCTTCTCTTCCGTTCCACCGTCTCCTCCCTCTTCCACCACCCCTGCTCCACCAATAACTTCCTCTGTAACCAGCACCACCACCATTATAGCTACTCCACCCAAATCTGTTGGTATCTCAATTACACTACCATCAACAAACAGCCCAAACAATCTGCAACAATCCCAGCCAAAAACCACCCAAAGTCTCCCCAAAATCGCAGCTAAAAATGGCAGCAAAAACAACCACCTCTAGCCCTTAAACTACCAAAAATCATCACAACCAAACAGCTGCAAAAACAGATAAAAATGAGACCCACAAACAGCCCAAACAATCTGCAACAATCCCAGCTAAAAAGAATCAACAAAACAGCCTCAAAATCGCAACCAGTCAACCCCCAAAGCAGCCCAAATCGTAACCAAGAAGAACCACCAAAATAGCTCCAATTTAAAGCAATAACTTCCAGCAATTGTAGCCCCAAACAAATCTGCAGAATCACTGCAAAAACTGCCATAAAGCAGCCCAAATCGCCATCTTCAATCACCAAGACAATCTACCAAAACAGTTACCCAAATCCTCCATTAAAAAGGTGATCTCTTGGCCTTTTCTTCATGTTTTTTTTTGAAACAGTTTTTCTAATAGTTGAAATTGTGTCTAAATATAGTAAATTACTGACTAATTTTGAAAGAAATTAGTTGGGAATTATGGATTTGACTTGCTGAAACTTTCAGATTTTGCAAGTTTTTTTGGTCCAAGTCAAGTGATTTGGAGTTTGGGATTTCAGTTTTGTGGAATACTTGATTGGCATTTTGGGATTTCAGTTTTGTTGAGAAGCCGATTGTGTGAATTTAGATTTGGAGTCTTGTGTGTTGAGATTTTGGTTTGGCATTTTCGACTGAAGAAGATTAGGCGTGGCTTTGGAGTTTTAAGGTTGTGGGTTCAAATAAAAAATGTAATTCAGCTATTGTGAATTGGGGTGGGTTTTAATGGCGTGTTTTTGTTGTTATTTATTTATTTAGTCTTGGTTTAGGTAGTTTTATGACTGGTTTTGACTGTGGGTTAATTTAGTTTTAAATTGATGACTAATCTAGTTAATTTAATCGTATATTAACCGTATATTAGTTTTAAAATGATGACTGGTTTTAACCGTATATTAGTTTAGCACTTTTTTTTTTTTATCATAAGGTAAACATTTATGTTCTATCCCTTGTTTTTCTTAAGTATTATCAACATGCCCTCAAGGATTTTTGTGTTATGAAATTGAGTCCTTATTCTTTGTAGATTAACCCCCGAGGCTTTAATCTTTTTCAATTTGACTATGTTTGTTCACATTATTTGTTCATATGGTTGCTGGAATTTTTATCTTGCACTTTTCAAGTTGCTGAAAAATTCATTCCTAGCCTTCATAGTTGCTGGAATTATCATTTTTTGTACTTTAGGTTGCTAGAATTTCATTCTAAGTCATTAAACCTTGCTGAAATTTATTGTTTCATCCCTAGACACTTGCTGGAATTTTTATTCTAAGCCTATAGGCTTGCTGGGATTTTGGTTTTAAATTCCTAAATTTGCTGGAATTTTAGTTTTAGTCGCATACTGCTGGAATTCTTTATTCTAAGTCTTTTTGACTTGCTGGAACTTTGATTTTTAAACTCCTATTAATTGTTAGAAATTGTATTTTAGTCTTTTATTTGTTGCTGGAATTTGTATTCTAATACTTATAACTGCTGGAATTTTTTATTTTAGCCCTTCTATATAGCCGAAAATTGCAATTTGACCCTACGCATTGCTGGAAATTATATTTTTGTCCTTGTGTTTGCTGGAAATTGCAATTTGGTCTCCATGTTGGCTGAAATTATATTTGTACCCTTGAATATTTCTGAAAATTATAATTTGTCAATTGATGTTTACTGAAATTACATTCTTGTCCTTGAATATTGCTGAAATTTCATTCATTCTTGGCTTTAAACACCTGCTGTAATTTTTATCTTTGGCTCCCCATAATTGTTGTAATTTATTCTTTATCCTTAGGCTTGCTGAAATTTATGTTTTGTCCCCTTAGATTGCTGGACGTTGCATTTTTCTCCTTAGAATATTGCTCCATTTACATTTTTACCCCACAAATTATTGCGACTTATTTTTTATGCTTGATTTATTTATATCGTGATACCTTGACTTGTGTGTTCATTTTTTTTAAGTATTGGTATCGGATTTCCAAAGAGGTATCCCTATTCCTCCTTGATTAATTTCTCTTTTATGTGCTCCAATATGTCCTACGTGATTTTTATGCATTTTATTTTCATATTTTCCTATTTGGTATGCTCTTTGTGTATTTATTTCTTTCATGTGATTTCATTTTAAATCTTATTATTTCTTTATTATTATTTTTGATAAAATTGTAATATTTTTTGTATTTAGCTAGTCAATGTAATAGTTAGATTATTTTTCTCATATTTTAGCAAAAATTGTGTAATTAGATAGAAAGTGTAATAGATAGGGCATTTTTAATTTTCTCCTTTTAAATTGTAAATTAAGCCCCCCGGTATAATAGTTAGGATTTATTTACTTTTGCGTGCTTATGTGTTTATTTCTTTTACCATTTTCCTTAGGATTTTTGCATCTAGAATATTATCCTTACGTGTTATGTGCTCCTATGTGATCTTATATGTTTTTTATATGTTTAATTTGCTTTTAATTCATGCTTTAATGTTTAAATTCATGATTTATGGTATTTCGTCACCACACTAGTCCAACACTAGTTGTGGCTTCATTCTTTTCCCGCTAGTCCAACGCTAGTGGAATTTTTAGAACGGGCTAGTCCAACGCTAGACCCTTAGGGCCTTTTAGTGTTAGGTGCATTCGTGTGCATTTTTACATCCCACTTCACACACTTTAGTTTTCTTTCCATTCTGCATGATTTTTATTATTATTACTATTATTTATTTATTTATTTTGACGCATCTCCAAATGTATGACATTTAGGTTGCATCTCACTTAGAAGTTAGGACATTTGCATGATTCAACTAGAAGTAGTCGTCTACTCACGTGGGAAGCGGTGGCGTACATGCCGTTCCCCCCTCCGTGAGTAGAAACATTCAGTCACGAGTTATTAGTCCCTCGTACCCGTCATGTCGCATTTCCACTTTCTTCGTCCACTTATTATCTATATTATTATTTTCTTTTCTTTTTGCATTTCATTTTTGCATTCACACTCGTGACTCCCTCGGAGCCTTACCTCGGGTTTCGCAATTAATGCGATAATCCTGATCAAGTTTCGACGGGACATTCCGACCCTCCCGATATTCATATTTAGACTTAGGATTTGCATTCATTTAGATACATCCAAAACGCGATAGAATCTAGGGTTAATGTAGGAAAATTTGATTAAACCTCGCAACTAGCTTCAGCTAGATTGAAAGGGTGCCTTAGGCGCAAGCCTTTGCCTTCCCTTTCTTCAAATGTGACTCTCGGATCCTTTTCTCTCGTTTTTCGTAGACCGGAGTCGAAAAAGGGTTTTAAATAATTATTCTAAAAATTTTACTTTTTTTTTGTTTAAACAATTTTTTCGAGTGACTTGGTACACCCTAACTCAATACCAAGTGGCGACTCCATTTTAAAAATAAAACCCTTTTTCAAAAAATTATTTGGCCAAACCTGTCGCACTTTTAGTCTCAACCTTGTTTTTCTTTTAAAATATCATTTTTCTTAAAATATATTTTTTTACTAAAATTTAATTTTTCACACACGCGCACGGTTTTTTCCAAAACTTGCTTTGTTAAAAAGGGTCTCGAACCGGACCGTCTTTTCGGGACGCGACAGGCAGCGACCCCACATACACCCTTTTTACTTGCCAACGATTTTTTTAGGATGCGACATTTGGTAACTTAATTAACCATGAATTGAAATACTTCGAGGATGACTATGGGGATTCCCAATTTAGATTCTCTATTGACTAATTGTTGAATTCAATTACTTAGTATCCCCATGTCGTCCTATTTTAGATAAATTAGCATTAGAGTTTGTTAATTTTACAACGATTGAGTTAACCTTCATTTGATCTTTTTAAGGTTAAATAGTAGAACAAGAGTTAGTACTAGTAGTCATAGTTCTTGTGGGAAACGATACCTGATATTCACCTACACTATACTATAGAACGACAGGTATACTTACCTAATGATTCGTAGTATATCTCGGTAGATGTCAAGTTTTTTGCGCCGTTGCCGGGGACTGTGATATTAGGAACACTTGAGATTTATTACTTTAACCATTGTTTTTCTATTGGTCTATTTACTTTCATATTTATCATTGTTAATTCTGTTATATTTGATAGTTGTTTTTGTGCGTGATTTATAGGTATTTGCCCTGGTGCATGACAAGGAGTAGTCGTGCTACACTTTTGGAGCAAGACCCGGAGATCGAATGAACGTTCCTTCAAGCACTTCGAGAAAGACTTAGACAAAGGGAAGAAGAGATTGATTTAGAACACCAGTGTATTTTAGAAATGGCACAAACCCCCAATAACAACCCCATAGTCAATGAAACTCTTCTCAATTAGGAGAATGCTCAAAACCGGCAACATCAACCACGGCAATTGACTATGTCTGATTATGCTAGGCCACACTTAACAGTGACAAAGCCTGGCATAGTTAGACCATGAGTGGAGGCAAACAACTTTGAGATCAAGCCCAATGTAATTCAAATGGTGCAACAATACGTCCAATATGATGGCCTCCCAGACGAAAACTCAAATTCCCACATCGCAAATTTCCTTGAGATCTGCGATACATTCAAGATGAATGGGGTGTTAGAAGATGCCATTAGGTTACGGTTATTTCCATTTTCATTGAGAAACCAGGCAAAGCAGTGGGTGAATTCGCTACCTCGAAGATCCATCACAACATGGGATCAAATGACTGAAAGATTTCTAACCAAATACTTTCCGCCAGCTAAAATTGCTAAAATGAGGAACGACATCTTCTCGTATGCACAGATGGAATTAGAAACTCTTTATGACACGTGGAAGAGGTTCAAGGAACTGCTACGGAAATGCCCTCATCACGAGCTACCGTTATGGCTTCAAGTGCAGACTTTCTACAATGGGATGAGTTCGGCAACCAGGCAAATGATAGATGCAGTTGCCGAAGGGACTCTAAATAGCAAGACACCAGAAGCTGCCCACGAGTTGATAGAAGAAATGACAATCAATAGCTACCAATGGCAGGGCAGTTGTTCCAGACCTCCTAAGCCAGCGGGAGTCTATGATGTAGATGCAGTCACGGTATTGGCGGTCCAGGTGGAAGCATTGAGCAAGAAAATAGATGGACTCTCAACAGCACAAAAACCACCTCAGGTGATGCATTGCGACCTTTGTGGGGGAGGTCATGGCCATCAATAATGTCCAGTGCTCGGTGCCACGGAAAATATTGAAAAACATGCTCACTATATGGGAAATGCGCCGAGACCCCAAAATAACCCCTACAGCAATAAATATAACTCTGGATAGAGAAATCATCCCAACTTCTCATTGGGGAATCAAGGATAGCAAAGACAACCTCCACCAGGTTTCACCCAGCAGCATCAGCCTAAGAAGTATCAGTTTCAGGAAAAGAAACCAAGTCTGGAAGAACTAATGACCAAATTCATCCAGATATCTGAAACACGTTTCCAAAACATTGAGACATCTTTAAGGAATCAACAAGCCAATATACATAATCTAGAGAACCAGATTGACTAAATCGCTCAGTTGATTTCAGAAAGACCTCAAGGAAAACTCCCAAGCAATACCAAGACCAACCCAAGGGAGCAAGCAAAAATAGTCACATTGAGAAGTGGGAAAGAGTTGCAAGGTGAGGAAGTAAGGGAGAAAAAGGAGATTTCTACTGAAAAAGGAGTTGAAGAGAAAGACTATAAGGACGAGCAGGGTAAGGAGGTAGAACTAAGGAAAAAGATAGTGAAAGAATATAAGCCTCATACTTCATATCCGAGCAGGCTACAGAAAGACCATAAGGATGAGCAATTCGGTAAGTTTTTAGAACTTTTCAAACAACTGCATATTAACATACCGTTTGTTGATACTCTATGCATATACTTAAATATGCGAAATTTTTGAAGGACCTGCTGACAAACAAAAGGAAATTTGAGGAACTCTCAACTATCACACTGAATGAAGAATGCTCAGCTATTATACAGATCAAACTGTCACAGAAATTGAAAGACTCAGGGAGTTTCACTATTCCTTGTGACATTTATAGTTTATCTGTTGATAGGGCCTTAGTTGACCTATGGGCTAGCATTAATTTAATACCATATGATATATATTTGAAACTAGATCTAGGAGATCCGACCCCCACTAGGATGAGTATACAGTTGGCAGACTAATCTATTAAATATCCCAGGGGCATCATAGTGGATGTGTTGGTCAAAATAGATAAATTCATTTTTCTTGTGGATTTTGTTATACTGGATATGAAAGATGATCTAGAGATCCCTCTAATTCTAGAACGACTTTTCCTAACTACTGCTAAAGCCCTGATAGATGTTCATGTAGGGAAGTTGACCCTTAAAGTAAAGGATGAGGAAGTGGTCTTCAGGATACCTGAAGCCATGAGACATTCTCTAAATAAGGATGACACATGTTTTTATGCAGATAGTACTGATATCGAGGCATTCTCTATTTTGTAGGAAATTTCAACAGATGATGCACTGGAATCGTGTATTACTCAAAGAGAAAATACATTCTTCGACCTAGAAATCAAGGAGCAAATGGCCCATTTAGAAGCTAATGAACCAATGAGGAGAACAAACCTTTTGAAGAATTAGACGGAACCAGTGGGGGTGGTCTTAAACCTTCAATAGAGGATCCCCATGAGTTGGAGTTGAAGAGATTACCCGCCTATTTGGAATATGCATTTCTGACAGAAAATTCAAAGTTGCAAGTTATTACAGCATCAGGACTAGGAGAATAGAAGAAGGAAAAATTACTTCAAGTGTTGAAGGAGTATAAGGAGGCAATCGCATGGAAGATTTCTGACATCAAGGGCATCAACCCTTTCTTCTACACTCATAAGAATCTGCTAGAAAATGATTTAAGCCGGTAGTACAACATCAAAGGAGGCTAAATCCGGATATGAAAGATGTGGTGAAGGCAGAGGTGATTAAACTACTTGATGCAGTGGTGATTTATCCCATTTCTAACAGTCCTTGGGTCATCCCTATGCAGGTAGTATCAAAAAAAGGAGGCATGACGGTGGTTCCAAATTAGAAGAACGAACTCATTCCGATGAGAACCGTCACTGGATGGAGAGTCTACATAGATTACAGGAAGTTGAACAATGCTACCCGCAAGAATCATTTCCCATTACCTTTCATTGACTAGATATTGGAGCGACTTTTTGGGCACGAGTATTACCGTTTCCTGGATGGACTATCTGGGTACTTCCAAATCCTAATAGCTCTTGAAGATCAAGAAATGACGACCTTCACTTGCCTGTATGGCACTTATGCATACCGGAGAATGCCTATTAGACTTTGTAATGCACCAGCAACATTTCAGAGATGCATGTTAGCCATCTTTGATGACCTAGTCGAGGATATCATGGAGGTATTATGAATTTTCTTATTTTTGGTGATTCTTTTGACCTATGTCTTATTAATCTAGATAGGGTACTTAGAAGGTGTAAGGATACCAATCTAGTGCTAAGTTGGAAAAAATGTCATTTTATGATTCAAGAAGGCATAGTGTTAGGTCATAAAATTTCAAAGAAAGGTATTGAAGTAGATAGAGCAAAAGTAGAAACTATAGAAAAATTGCCACCACCTACTTCAGTGAAGGCAATTAGGAGTTTCCTTGGACATACTGATTTTTATAGAAGGTTTATCAAAGATTTTTCTAAAATAGCCAGACCTTTAACGAAATTGCTAGAAAATGATGCTCCCTTTGATTTTGATCATGACTGCTTGAATGCCTTTTACATCTTAAAAGAAAATTTGACTCACTCCCCAATCATGGTAACACCTGATTGGTCTTTGTTTTTTGAACTAATGTGCGATGCTAGTAATTTTGCAGTGGGTGTAGTACTTGGACAGAGAAAGGATAGGCATTTCCGTCCTATCTACTACGCGAGCAAAATTCTGACTGATGCTCAAGAGAACTATACCACAACAGAGAAAGAGCTACTCGCAATAGTTTATACTTTTGATAAATTTAGATCATATTTTATTATGTCTAAAGTTATTATATACACTGATCACTCTGTACTTAGATATCTTTTGGGTAAGAATGATGCTAAGCTTAGACTGATTAGGTGGGTATTATTGTTGCAAGAGTTTGACATTAAAATTAAGGACAAGAAAGGAGTAGAGAATTTGGCAATAGATCACCTCTCTCATCTTGAAAGTGACCAGCGAAGAGGTCCACACGAGGAAGAAATCAATGAAGAATTCCCTGATGAGAGGCTTTACTCTTTTTCCTCTTCCTATCCTCATACTCCGTGGTTTGCCGATATAGCTAATTATTTGGCTTCACGAATTCTCCCCAAGGAAATGATTCATCAGAAGAAGAAGAAATTCTTCTCTGATTTGAAACATTACTTATGGGACGACCCTTATTTGTTTAAGATTTGTGCAGATCATGTCATACGAGAGGTGTGTGAATTATCCTGAGGCGGAAGGACATACTAGAGCATTGTCACAAGGGGTCCGCTGGAGGTCACTATCAAGCTAATAGAACTGGCAAGAAAGATCCTTGTAGACAGGTTTCTACTGGCCTACTTTGTTTAAAGATGCCAGAAGGTATGTTGAGAAATGTGATAAATGTCAAAGATCAGGTAATCTCTCTCGTAGGGAATGAAATGCCTCAATCTGTTATTCTTGAATGTGAAATATTTGATTTATGGAGGATAGATTTCATGGGGCCTTTTCCAATATCCTTTGGGAATAAGTATGTTTTAGTGGCAAGTTGACTATGTTTCTAAGTGGGTGGAGGCTCAAGCTTTACCTACCAATGATGCTAGGGTAGTAGGTAAAATTTCTAAGAAAACTGTTCACACGATTTGACATACCACAGAGCAATAATCAGTGATAGGAGCACTCACTTTTGTAATCAACAATTTGAAAAAGTACTCAGTAGATTTGGTGTGACTCACAAAGTAGGTATCCCGTATCACCCACAGAGTAGTGGTCAAGTTGTAATAACAAACAGAGAATTGAAAAGAATATTGAAAAAGACGATTCAGCATTCTAGGAAGGACTAGTCTGCTAAGCTAGATGATGCATTATGGGCCTATAAGACAGCCTACAAGACCTCTACAGGAACTACTCCTTATAGACTGGTTTACGGGAAATCCTGTAACTTACTTGTGGAGTTAGAACATAAGGCTTATTGGGTTATAAAGATCCTTAACTTTGATCTTAATTGTGCAGGTGAGAAGAGGAAGTTTCAGCTGAATGAACTCGATGAGTGGCGTCAAGAAGCCTATGATAATGCAAGGATTTATAAGGAAAAGATGAAGGCAATACACGATCGCAATATCAAGCAGCCGAAGGAAGTTCAAGCCAGGAGACCACGTCCTACTTTTTAATTCTAGACTTTGCCTCTTCCCAAGTAAAGTTAAGTCTAGATGGTTTAGACCGTTTGTAGTTAACCAAGTTTTTCCCTATGGTGTTGTAGAAATCACACACAAGGATAAAGGAACATTCAAAGTCAACGGATATCGACTCAAGTTATATCTTGGAGGAGATTTTCATGATCAAGTAAGGGAGGTCCACTGCCTCTATGACCCCAGTTCATGAGCACCTTTTAAACAGTCGAAGCTAACGACGCTAAACAAAGCACTGGTTGGGAGGCAACCCAACATTTTAATATTATTTCCTTTTGAAAAAAAAAGTTTTATTTACGTCATTTTGTTAATAATGTGTTTCGAGTTTTTCACAAGGTCCAATGAGTAGGTGCAGCACCACATTCAAGGGAATTTAATTTTCCTTTTGCATAGTTTTTCTAGGGATTAGTACTAAATTTTCATGACCCAGGCACTCACTAGCACATCAGCATATTAGGTAGGAGGAGGTTGAAGTTTGATGTGGGGTGAGGAATTCAAAGATTTTGAACCTTCTGACCAAGGCCGCGAGTAAGGCCGTGCCACGGCCTTCCCCACAGGCCAAGGTCAGAAGCCAAACTAACCAAAAAGCCTCATTCTGATGAAGGCCGCAGGTAAGGCCGCGCCGCGGCTTACCCCGTGGCCTCATCCAGATTTTGCGAAAAGGGAGATTTTACGAAGACTTCTTCACAAAACTCTTAATTTCTCTCTTTCTTTTGGCAAGAACTCCTATCCTTCACTCTCTGATTCTTTTTCCTACACTCTCATCTACCCATTAATCTTCAAAAACATCATCCTCCACTCCATTGCAATTGATCTATCTACAGATTTGGAGGATAAGGAGAGGGTTTCTCAAGGTTCTCAAGCACTACGCCCACTAGGTCACTTTGGTTAATCTAGCGCTCTTCTACCTAAATTTTGAAGGTATGATTGCTCACTTTCAACTTTTCTTATCTCATTTAGTTTCTTTATTCAATTTTTATGGCTAAAAACATCCAATTTACAACCTTTTCTTGGACTAGGCATAGTTGTACTACTTTTGTCAAATTTGAATGCGAATATTTCTAGTCTATATTTTGAGTTAAATAGCTTATTTTGGATATTAATTATATGTTTTAAGATTGAATAAGGCATGGGCTACATGAATTAGAGGCTAATTGTTGATAATTCCTTTGTGACTTATATGTTTAATTTGGGATTTTGATATTGAATTTCATGATATGAAATAGAGTCTATTAGTGATAGGTGATGAATGGATGATGAGTTTTGGACAATGTAGTCTTCTATTTGATGAAATTTCAATTTTGTTACCCTTATTCCTGGGGATAGATAATTTTCATAGGAATGGAGATTTTGCATGTATTATTGAATTGGGTAATATCCATGGAATATTAACTAGTCTAGTAACTGTAGATTTCAAAGGTCACATGGGATATTGAAACTAGTTTAGCAAGCAGTAACCATGGTATACATATTACCTATATGAGATTCTTAACTGTTATTCTCTCTTTACTCAAGGATTACTCAATTTTTTATCTCCTTTCATATGTGAATTGCAATCCCAACAATTTAAGGATTTAATGTGGGTATGGATGTAGTGTTCATAACGAATGTGTTTCTAGGGACCTGAATTTTATTATATGGAATGCATCTCTATTTGGCATACCTGTAGCATCACTAATAACTATTTGTGTTCCTATATGCAGGATAATGTCCGAGAACAAAGATGGCAGGCGGCCCTTCGCGGTCTAGATGGCCCAAGAGGCAAAAAGGTGAAGGTTCCTCGTCTCAACCACCTCATCAACCACCTCGTGAAGCCCCATATGATGACTCAAGGTTCACCTCATTGGAGAATCAGCAGTGCTATTTGGAGCACATGCATAAAGAGATCATCATTGAGAAGGATGTCGTCGAGAATGTGGATGCCTACCTCCACATCACAGAGATGTTCGCCAAGTTAGGTTGGGATGGATTGTTGAGGCTACCAAAGTACTACTACCCTGACCTCGTTAGAGAATTCCATGCCAACATAGAGGACAAGACAAGTATGGAGGTTCTTACTTGGTTACTACAGTGCGGGGTCAGAGAATATTTCTGACACTGAAGGGACCTAGCAGGAATACTACAATGCCATGATAGTAATTTTGAGGTGGTGTACAAAGGAAAGTTCAAGTGGTTAGGGAATTGGACATCACAAAAAGCTGGTAATAGATTCCATGTCAAGGAGCAGTCCACCCGAAAGAGGAACAAAACAATCCTTCAAAGCTAGTGATTTTGCTATCCCCTATCATGCCGTGATTTTCATCTTGGCTCATAATGTCCTGCCAAAGAAAAGCGAAAAAAATGCATGCCGATACAGTGACCTCTACTTCCTAGATGAAATGATCCATGGCACAAAGGTTTGTGAAATGATCCACGACACCCCGCTTTGTTGTTATGTGATTGGCCACATGGGGAATGTGGCCAATCCAAGCGGTGTCGAATCCTGTTTCGGATTCCCTAGACTCCTATCCCTTATTTTTGAAGCCTATGGAGTCCCATTGGAGGGTCAAACAAAGCAGGAGCACCGACCACCGAGACACAGTATCTGTTGCATGCCTGCGGAGTATTGTGAACCCGGAGAGAATGTATGTGGTTGATGCTATTGAGCGTGGTGATGATCCTTTGGCAGAGGAAGAGGAAATGCAACACATGGAACAAGGAGAGCCCTCACGGACACATGAGGATCAGTCTGTTCATGACATGCTCCAGTCAATTTTAGGTGAGGTGAGAGACACTAGACTTGCAATGGAAAGAATGGAGGGTCGTATGGAGTCTTTAGAGGGACAGGATGACATCGGTAGAAGGAAGGATGACTTCTCTTGAAGACGAGTTGAACACGTGGAGACCCTACCGCCATGACCCTTAGATCGTGCTCACCTTTTTATTTTATGTTTTCATTTACTTTTTTTTTTATTTCTTTTAATTTGAGCCTGTACAATATATTCTCCCTAGCTGTCACTTTGATACTATCTAACTTTCACGATTAATGTTATGTTTTTTTTATTTTCATTGTGATGTACTGCAGTTATTCTTTGTCTGCATACTTTAACTCTTGGCATTTTCACTTTGGAACAAAGCAACACGCATACCGAGAGGAGTACTTGTTTTAATTTTCTTCTTTCCTTCATTTAAGTTATTTTTTCACACACTGGGGACAATGTGTGATCTAAGTGTGGGGGGAGAAATTTCAATTGGTTGCTTTGATTATGTTGGTTTGGTAGTTGGATAGTTATTTGTTTGGCAGGGAGTCGTCCTTAGTTTAAGAATTACTTTCTCTAAAATTTTCTTTTAAAGTTAATGTGTCTGTCTAGATAGTTAGTTACAAATTTCCCTTACCGGAGTATAGATGTAGCGTGCATCTTTGAAAATATCTTCAACTGGTTAAATCTAGAATGGAAATTCAAATGCGAAATTAGGAATTTTTGCCTTGGAGAAAATAGGCTAGGTAAAGCAAGAGGAATTAAGTCGAGATTTGTGAAGTTTTTGATAATGGTCCTCCCTCTTTCTCTTATTATTTTTGTCTTTTTACCTAAAAAAATAATAATAATAATGAATCATTAGCACTCTGCTCCAATGATTCATATGCCTAGTAATCGAGAATTTTCATCTAAAAATGTCGATTTTCGCATCAAACAGCATTTGAATTATGAGTATGCATATAAGCAAGGCTTGATTGAAGATGAGTTGCTCAAAAGGAGCAATGTCATTTCTCAAAGCTAAAGGCTATGAAAGAATTTTGTGATTTAGTGAAGTCAGTAGAAACATTTTTGTTGTTATAAAAAAAAAAAGGAGAAGAGAAAAAGAAAAGAGAATATCAGGGAAGAACTTATTAATATTTTTTTAATCAAGAGTTAATTCGTTTTTCTTTGCTTAGCATGATGAGTATCTGAGGTAATTATGAATATTTTCATGTTAGTTTTCCTGAGTTTGGCAAAGAAGATATTGTAGAGATGCACGTGGATGTTCTCTTCTGGCTGAGTCATTGTTTGGGTGCATTAGAGTTCATTGCTTGAGGACAAGCAATGGCTTAAGTGTGGGGGATTTGATATGTGCCACAATGACATAGTCTTTTCTTAGGGTTTAGGTGTAGGTTTTTAGAGATTTTTAGTTATTTTATCACCTATTTGCTTATTTTTCTCTACTTAGAGTCCTTGAGTGTGATTATTATTCATTTGGTTGTTTTTGGTATGTTTGACAGGATTTTCCACTTATATCCATGCTAATTGAGGTCAACTTGGAATTACCGCACTTAATTCATCACCGGATGCAAAGTTGATCCCTCGAGTGGAATAGTGAACATGCCAAGTGAAGTTGTTCAAGGCAAAATTGCAGCTTCTGACCTAGGCCGCGGGTAAGGCCGCACCACGGCCTTCCCAACGGCCAAGGTCAGAATGATAACTCAAGGAAGCAGGAAGAAAGTAAAGTTTCTGTACCAAGGCCGCGAGCAAGGCCTTCCCCACGGCCTAGGTCAGAAGGTCATCTGGAGAAGCAAAATAATGAGGCAAAGGTTCTGATGGAGGCCGCGGGCAAGGCCGCGCCACGGCCTTCCCCGCGGCCTAATTCTTGAATTCTGTAACTGACGCGTTTTGACGAGGTTTTGAGGGATAAAAAGAAGGGGAATCAGTGGAAAAAGGAGAGACGGAGAGAATAGGACTTCGAACTTCAAAGGAGAGAACGAGTGAAAGAAACACCAAGCAAGAAGCAAGGGTTTCAAGACTCCACCCTCCAACGAATCTAGAAGGACACCCGCAAGGATTCTAAGTAAGAGGATCGCAGCAATAAAGGAAGGGAGATCTCTACAACAACACTTGAAGATTCAAATTTCACTATGAGAATGGGTTTTGTTGTTCTTCTTCTGTTGATTGTTGAATTTTCTTATTCCATTATGAACTGAGTTGTTATGAACCTAGATGGGATTGAACCCTAGTTTACTTGTTATGGATTGATTCAGTTGGTTAATTTAAGTTACTCTTTTTACCTAGATTTATTTGTGGATTAATTTGTTGATTGAATTGAGTTGTGCACACTCTTTCCTAATCCATGATTTCAACATAAGTTAATTGAGAAATTACTTGGTTGAATTGAATCACTTCACAAATAAAAAGGCCTGCAAGAATCACTAGAGATAGGATGGCTTAGGTCTTCCCAAGTTAGATTCAAATCTAACTCGTTTTGTGAAATCCAAATTTCTGAATCATTCTTTTAGGGTTTTAGTGAAGAAGAGATTCTCACTAATCAACTAAAAGGATAGGGAATATAATCCTTGAAAAAGGTTATACGCCAACAAAAGGGATTTTTTAGGGTCTAGGGAATTTGGTAACTTAATTAACCATGAATTGAAATACTTCGAGGACGACTAGGGGGATTCCCAATCTAGGTTCTCTATTGACTAATTGTTGAATTCAATTACTTAGTATCCCAGTGTCGTCCTATTTTAGATAAATTAGTATTAGAGTTAGTTAATTTTACAACGATTGAGTTAATCTTCATTTGATCTTTTTAAGGTTAAATAGTAGAACAAAGTTAGTACTAGTAGTCATAGTCCTTGTGGGAAACAATACCTGATATTCACCTATACTATACTATAGAACGATAGGTATACTTGCCTAACGATCCGTAGTATATCTCGGTAGATATCAGAGGCCAACTGAATCGATTTGGGTGGTGGCTTTTGATGCAAAAACTAGTGGGAAATTAGGGCCGTCAATGGTGGTGAGAGTGGCCGTTGCTGGGGGTAATTTTGATGAAATCTTGACTGAATTTGTGGCTTGTTCTAGTTCTATTAAGGGCAATGGCAGGTGGGCTATGTTGTGCTGTGGAACTGCAGGGGTAGTTGTGTGATTTTGCAGGTGGTGAAGCAGATGGGACAGGACGGCGGTGAGCTGATTTGATGATAGCTGGGCCAATTGGGCAGTGTAACACCCTAGAAATTCATGCCAAAACTATTTATTTTGTATTATATTCATTAGAAAAAAAAAAGAAGGGCCGAATTAGTGGAAAAATAATAAGGAATGATTTTCTATTTTACTAGCATGTTGTACCATTACCTTTAAGATTTGTACCTAGCACTGTCTTGCAAGAGTTAATTATAGGATAAATGACAAAATCTCTTCTAATGACCCTTAGCCAAGTGTAGTCTTCCATGGTAAGAAAGTCAAGATTTACTTTGTTCTTATCTTACTTTGATTGGTCAAACTTTTTCCCAATTCTTTTCCATTTCTTTTCTTCTTCACTTAATCACTTTTTCTCTCTTTTCTTTAGCTTGGCTGGTTTCTCTCTTCTCACTTTTCTCTCCATTTTCTTTCATTTTCTTGGAGCTTTTACTTCCATTTGATCACTTTTCATCCATAGAAATTAAGTTGATCTTCCTCCTAAGCAACAATCTTGTCTTACTAAAGGTATTTCCCAAGAACTTTTCATCTTATTTCAAGTATAAAAATCATAGTTTTCTAGATTTTAAGTCATGTCTTTATGGTTAAGTATAATTTATTTTAGCCATGAAATATGAAGTTTTATTCTATGAATATGAGGTTTATGGACTTGTATGACTTGTAGATAGTGATTTAAACTTGAGATGGCATGATTTATGTTTGATTTAGTTGAAGAAACTTGGAGTAGTTTAGGTTTTTTTGTGATAAATTTGGGTGAAATTGAAGTGAGTTTGATGTGAAATTGATAGAACTACTTGAGATTGGGTTGTTTGGATGTTTTTCTTGCAGGTTAAAAATTTTGGGTTAATCCGATTATAGGAGAAGTGCTACCAAAATTTTTGTAAAACCTAGAGAATAAAAGTAATTAGGCTATAATTTAAAGCTTTATAAGCTGTAATTTAGTGATTTGAACGTGCAGAAATTTTCGTAGATTAGCTGTTAGTGAATTAAACCTTTCCAAGCGAAACCCTGAAAAGTTAGAAAACCCTAAACCCTAAGGTAAAACCCTAAACTCCAAAACCCTAGAAATGAAACCCTAGAAAGACTTGAGGTATTTCTCGAATTTTCTTATCGAATTACTTAGATTTTATCCGAATTTTATACGACTATTTTTCTTTTTAATTTCAGGCTCCAGAAGTGAAACCCGACCGTATTACGAAATATTTTCTTAAGCACTTAAGGTGAGTGTTCTTATGTGTGCATGATGCATGAAATGCCATGTAATACTTGACGTTATTATTTCGATGCATGAAATGATATGTTATACTTGACATGATTATCTAGTGTTACTTGAGGAAAGATGTGTACTTTATCGCATCTATTCCGCAATGTGTTACATGCTTTCACTATCCAATGTGTTACTTGTGCGTGAGACTTCCGTGACTAACTTTACCGTTACTTCACGGATAGTCAACTCAGACAGGCTTGGGAGGATATAACGTGCTGGGTGTTTTAGGGCGTGTTGTTCTTTCCCTTTTGAGTTGTGAATCCTCAAAGAGGCCAACTCCGAATTGAACTTTCTCGTGTGTTGGCCCTCCAAGGTCGAGATTACTCTCTGGATGTGGTAGCTTGTACGGAAGTTATAAGGTGAACGGTTGTTAGGGCGTGCGTGATAATACTGGCATGTCCTTGGATAAAGACCTGAGTTATTATCTCGGTCCTAACATCATGTTACATGAACAGTACTTGCTTCTCCTGCGGTTGAGCTTACTCCCGTAGTTGGGCCCTGTATCCGCCATTGACTACTTGTTAATTAAATCGTTCATAACCTGTCTATTTACCTTGTCAATTATCTTGTTCCATAAAATAATGAATTCCTGGTATGATTGCATGGCTTGGACACTCACTGGGTTATTATAGCTCATCCCGTTCATTTGTTTTTTTAACCAGGTTTTCCAAAATATTAAAGCTAGAAAAGCTACTTTTGGGATATAGTAAATGTTTTGCTTCATGTATTTTGATAGCCTAAATATGTTAGGTTTTTATTGTAAATATTATTTATATTTTGGGATGTAAAACTCTTGCGATATTTATACTTTCAAGTAAATTTCATGAATGTATCTCATTATGAATGTATTTTATTTGAATTAAGTATGCTTGGATATTCCGAGTGAGTGCTTGTTTGAGTCTTGACGAGAGCCAGGTAGGCAGTCCGCTAAACCCTTTGGTGCGCCTATAGGTAAGGTGGGGCTGTCACAGGCAGTGACAGTGGTCTTTGTGTTGATGTGTCTCTGGTGGCCGGCAGTTGGTTGTGAATAAGTGATTTTTGGTCTTGGTGAGGCTTGGTGTTAAGTGGTAATGGTGTGTGTGATTTGGGCTGGGGGAGAAATGGCTTGGCAATGGTGATTGAGGTGGATGTGCAGATGAATTGGCAATAGTTTGGTGGGCTGTGATTGTTGCTGATTTAGATTTGTTATTGGGCAACTAGTTTGGGTGGCAATTCAGGGGAGGGGATTGGAGATTGATTCTGGGTTGGGCGTGTGATGTTGTGAGGTTATTGAGCCTGTTTTGGTGATTTACCGAGGGTTATTGTGCAGGTTTGTAGTGATTGGTGGAGTTGTGAGTCCGGGTATGGTTGGCCATTGTGTGGGTTGAGCTGTGAGGGCGGTAATGGAATTGTTGTGGGTGGTGTGTGGTCATGAGGGTCATAGTGGAGCTGCTTAATTGTTTACTGGTAGGTTTGGGTTTTTTTGGTTTTGTTTGTTTGAATTGTTTTGCAGGTCTAAAGCAGTGGGATGGCAACTAAAATTGGGGCTGTCCAGTTCAGAAAGGGGAAATCGTGGGCATAGTGAAATGTTTGGGGTTGTGAAATTGCTGATGATTCTGTGACTGTTTTGAGTCATTTGTGACTGATAGAAGATGGTAGAGGTCGAAGCTTGGTAGTGATTTTGGGGTTTTTGGTGTTTTTTGGTTATTTTACAGGTTGGTTGATTTTGGGACTACTGGTTTGAGCGTAAGTGTGTGTTTATAGTCTGGTCAGTTGGCTTTTTTTTTTTTGGTGACTGATGACCAAGTGGATTGAGAATCTGGTGGTTGACTGGTAGTTTTTGGGTGGAGGGCTGATTAACGCGGAGGTTGATTTGTGAGCTGGGGCTGTGGTTTTGTTTAACTGTGGTTGTCTGGTCATGGGTTGAAGATCAGTGGATGTTCTGAGTTGACTGGTGGTTGAACAGTGGAAGTCATGGTGATTACTGGCAGTGGAGGAAGTTCTTGTGGGTTTCTGGTTGTAGAAGAAGGAGGAGGGAGAGGGAGAAGGAGAGAGACGGTGAGCCAAAAAAAAAAACCCAAATCCCAACGAACAAACAAAAATAAACACAAAAAGAGAAGACAAAAAATCTAGAAAACAATTTCAAAAAAAAGAAAAGAAAAGCAAAACCTAAAATTTATAAAAATAGCAAGATTCATGCCATTTTTTTGATGTCAAATAAATGTAAAAGAGTAGTAAGTAACTAAAGTAGTACCTTAGAATGAAAGATGATGGATTGGACCTTACTCTTTTGGAAAAATAAAAGCTGAAATTTTTGCAATGTTCTTGATGTTCTTGATTGTTTTTTCTTTTGATCTTAGTGTGTGTAAGTATAGTGTGTTAGAATGTGTATTTGATCTTAGTAGGTGAAAAAAGTATGTGTCAGTGTGTGTGTAGGATTTTAGTAGGTGAAAAAAGTGTGTGTTAGTGTGTGTGTAGGATTTTTAAGGATAAAAGTAAATATGTTTTTAGGGTTTCTTATTTTTTTTCTCCTGATTTAAGAGGGGTATTTATAGAGCAAGTTGTCTTGGTCACCAAGAATACTACAAAATAACAAAAATGCCATCGATAATAAAAATTCTAATTTTATTTCAAAAAATATTTTTAACCAAAATTTGTCAAAAATTTAAAGTAGATTTAAAAATGAAGGTTAGAGCTTAAAACTGGTCAAAACGCGTTCGGGGTGTGAAATGACGGTTTTTACCCCTAGCTAACGAAAATACACAGAAAAATAGCTATTGACCTTGAAAAATTATGAAAAATTAAAAGTAAGCTTAAAACCCTAAAAAAATGCATTTATGACTCAAAAATTGATGAAAAATGAATTTAAACTGTAAAATGATGATTTTGCCCCTTAATGCAGATTTACAGAAAAAAATAGTAATCATCCCCGAAAAAATAAAGAAAATTTAGAAACATGGTTAAAGAATTAGAAAAATAAATTCGGGACCTAAAATGAGCTAAAATGGTGTTCACGAGACGAAATTATCATTTTACCCTTGTACTGGTAAAATTTAACAAGAATACCAATTAAATCCAAAAAAATCACAGAAAATTAAAAATAAGTATGAAAGTAAAAATATAAATTTAAAACCCCCAAATTTAATGAAAAAATATTACAAATAAAAATTACTATTTTGCCCCCCGAGATTATTGGAAAATTAGAATTTGATCCAAAAAATATAAATATGCCCTCCACTGTTTGAAAATAAATAGTGTGTCAAAATTTGGTGTCTATAGACAGAAATATTGAAGTGCGCCTAATTGCGCACGGCTGATGGAGGAGATGCATTTGGGATTGAAATGGTGGAAATGGTGGCTATGCGATGGCTTTGGTTGTGCAGTCGAGGTTGACTTTATGGTGGCGGAGTGATGGCACTGGCAATAGAAATCAAGGGCTGGTTTGGAAAGTGGTTGCTGGAGCTCGTGGTTTCTGGTTTGGATTTGGGTGAATTTGGGGGGTTTTGAGTTGGAAGGGGGATAGGAGACAAGTGATAGTTTGGGTTAATTTTGGGTTTGTTTTGCTGTGAGATACGGTAGTGGTGGCTTTCAGGTGGTTGATGGTGGACAGGGGCTCTGCTTGGCCGTTGCTATTGATGTGTGATTCTGGTTTGTGATTTTTTCTTTTGCAGGTTTGTCAACCACAGTGGAAATTGGTGGATTGGGTTGAATTGAGTAATTGAGTTTTTTTTTAGTCTTTCTTTGCAGGTGGTGGTTGAACACGATTGTGATTGTTGCTAGTTGGTGATGGGTTTGGAGACTTGTGGAGGAGGTGGTGGTGTTGCAATAAAAGCTGTGATTTCAGGGGTGTTATGGGCAGCTTCTGATGGTTAGTTTGAGGTTTGGTATCTGGGTTATTGAAGCTGAGAAAGGTGGTGAGAGGGAGGTGTTTGTGTTAAAATCGTGAGAGATGGCAAAGTATGATGAATTTTGGTTGTTCAGTTTGTTTCCCTTTACAGGTAATAAGTGGTGATTGGAGGTATTGCTGGTGATTGTAATTGACTGTGAGTTGGGTTGTGGTTGATGATCGTTGATGGTTACGTTGGATGTTCTGAAGTGGTTTTAGGGGGCTAGAACGGTGTGAGTGTGTGTTGTGCATGAGAGAAAGAGTGTGTATAGTGTGTGTGAGAGAGTGTGTGACTATGTGTAGTGTGTGTGAGAGAGTGTGAGTGTGTGTAGTGTGTAAAATCCCGCATTTGAGATGGCCCAATAACTTTTGAGTTTTTAAACCACGAGCTCAAAATGCTTAAGCCAAATTATTTAGTAGCCCAAACGTAGGATGTTATATACTATACATTTTTTCTTTCTCCCACTAATGTGGGATATCACATTCACCCCTCCTTTAAGCCTTTGCATTCTCGCAAAACCCAATTCATATCCGGATTGTCCACTCGGTTGTGTCGGATTCTAGAGGTGGCTCCCGCTCTTAAGTCGACGTAGCACTTAGCCCCACACAGCTTTAGTTCCTTCACTTCCTTGCGTAGTCCGGCCCAAATACCATAGGCCCAGTCTCACCCCGTGCAGAGACCAAACGAGATTCGCTCTGACACCATTTGTAACATCCCGCGTCTGGGCTGGCCCAATAACTTTTGAGCTTTTAAACCATGAGCTCAAAATGCTTAAGCCAAGTTATTTAGTAACCCAAACGTAGGATGTTATATACTATACATTTTTTCTTTCTCCCACCGATGTGGGATATCACATAGTGTGTGTGAGAGTGTGACTATGTGTAGTGTGTGTAGTGTGCATGATTTGGGGAAGTGTGTGTTCTTAGTGTTTTAGGTGTAGGTTGAAGATATACTAGTGTGTATTCTAGGTGTTCTAGGTGTAGGCTTGAAGATACACTAGTGTGTATTCTAGATGTTTTAGGTGTAGGTTTAAATATTCACTAAAAGCTAGTATGTGTTCTTAGTGTTTTTGGTATAAACTTGAAAAAAAATGTAGGTAAAAGTGTGTGTTTTTTATGCTTTTGGTGTAATTAAAAAAACTAAAAACTAAAAACTCTCTAGGCCCTTTTTTTTTTCTCTTCTTTTTATCCCAAAAATAGGCTATTTATAGTACACAAAAGACGATTCAAGAAATGACTAAAAGACCAAAACACCCTTAACTACCAAAATTACAACTGCACCCTTGCAAAAATAAAAAATAAAAATCTATGTTATCACAAAAATGAAAAAAATTAAGAAAAATGTAAATAATAAATTTGTTAATAGAAATTCACCCCGAAAAAAGTTAGAAAAACTTAGAAACATGCTTAAAAACCTAAAAATGAATTTAGGACCCAAAAATTGGTGAAAAATAAGTTTGGAATGTGAAATAACAATTTTGTCCCTATACTATCAAAATATATGAAAAATATCAGTTAGCCTTGAAAAATTATCAAAAATTAAAAATGAATTTAAAATCCTAGAAAATGAATTTAACACTCAAAAATTGGTGAAAACGCATTTGAAATGTGAAATGATAATTTTGCCCCTGAACATAGTATTTACAGAAAAAATAGCTATTGTCTCCGAAAAAATCAAGAAAATTTAGAAACATGTTTAAAGAATTAGAAAAATAAATTTGGAACTTGAAATGAGCGAAAATGGTGTTTGCGAAGCGAAATTATCATTTTGCCCTTGTGTTGGTAAAATATAAAAAGAAGACCAATAAAATCCAAAAAAATCATAGAAAATTAAAAAAATACGTATGAAAGTAAAAATATAAATTTGAAACCCCCAAAGCTAATGAAAAAATATTCACATATAAAAATTACTATTTTGTCCCCTGAAATATTGAAAAATTAAAATTTGACCCAAAAAATATAAACATGCCCCCCAATATTTGAAAAATAAATGGTGTGTCAAAATTTAGTGTCTACAACATGCATGTACATATGCGTTTATATACCTATAATATTTTTATTATCTATAAATATTACATATATATTGTATATTATATATTATATATATTATATTTATTATAACATATATAATATAATATACATATAGATAATATCTATACATACATATATTTATATATATTATATTATATATATGTACGTATATATGTATGCATGCATATATGTACGTATGTATGTATAATATATATAAATACATATATTATATATTATATATATTTATATATAAATATATGCATTTACGTATGTATGCATGCATGTAGATACGCATTTATATATGTATAATATAATTATTATCTAATATCAAATGGTAGAATGGAAAGTACTTCTTCAAAAAATATTGCTACATGTATTAGAATAATAATACAAACTCCAGTAGAAAAATGTACAACAATAAAAATACAAAAACAGATAAAAGGAGAATATAGTATTTGCAGCCAGATATATACACCTCAGCATTATGGCAGAAGCAATACAAAACCCAGAAGACAGAATTATAGAAATCAAAATAAAAATGCAAGAAAAGTTTATTATCTCAGAAAATCTTCAGCTAGAAAACCATATCTTAGGAAAGAAAAACATGTTAGAAATACAAGCTGACTAGAAAATATAAAATTAGTTAAATTGTTATGCATGGGGAGAACCAAATCATTTAGCAACTAATTGTCCTAAAAGAAACAATTTATATAATAAGGAAGCACAATTAGTAGAAAATGTTAATGAAGACTTGATAGATGTAGATGAAGATATGTCAAACACAAAAAGTAATTATAGTATAATATCAATGGAAGATAAAAATCTACAAGAAAATAGCTCAGATGAAGAAGATTTAGAATTTATAGAAAAAATTACACAACCTAGGAAATTAGGATATGATAGTCAATTGGAAAAATTAGAAGCATTAGAAGAGTTCTTTTCAGATTTAGTAGAAATAGAATGTCAACACAATTGGATTCATATGAAAGGATCAAATAGTAAATCTTGTTTTAAATGTGAAAAACATCCTTAAGTAGAATTAAGATTTCAGTGTAGTGAATGTTTGATAGAAGCATATAAATTCTGTTTAGAAATATTAAAGTACCAATAGAAATTAAGGATAAAGGAAAAAAGAAATTACAAGAACCAGTAGAACATCATTTAGAAAGAAGAATAAGGATATTAGAAAATAAGGTAGATCAATTAGAAGCTTATATATATATAAAAAAAACAAGTAGAGAATGTTGAAACTATAATAGAACATTATGAAGGATTAATAGAAATTCTAAATAAGCAAGAAAGTAGAAAACAACATTATACCTTAAATATAATGGTTTTAGTAAAAATAAGAGAATTTAAAATAGAAATACCAGTATTAATAGATACAGGATGTAGTAATACTATCTTATGTAGTACAATAATTTCTGAAAGATACCATATTAGAGCTAACAAATAGTAGAAGCTCAACAGATGGATGAAAAATTTTATAAGTATGAATTAACAGTAAAGAAATAGACTTTTAAATTTAAAATAGGAGCCATCAGAATATACTAATAATTATTATATGCCTGAAGTATACTTAAGACCCCTTAGATACAAATTAATAATAGGGATTAAATTTCATTCTTCATTATTATCATGGAATGATATTAACTAGAAAAGGAATAACTTTCCTTAGAAACGATATGTTAGCATTTAATACTCCAGAAATAGAATCATTCAAATATAAGAAACCTTTAGAATATTGTAAAATGTAAAATACCAGGAGAATGTTAGACTAATTTAGATAATGAAAATTACGAATTCCTAGCAAATATTACAGAAGAAGAAGTAGAAAATCTAGAAATAAGTATTAATTTTTTAAATATAGAAAAAACTTTTAATCTTTTAGAAATAGGGATAAGAGAAATAGATAATATTATTAGTACCTTAGAAAAAGAACAAATAATAGGAGAAAATCCAATCAAACATTGGGAAAAAGATAAGATATACTATAAATTAGAAATTTTAAATCCCAATATAAAAATTACCACTGCAAAGATAGAGGCTAGTAATGAAGAAATAAAAGAATATGAAATACATATTAATGATTTATTAAAATTAGGAGTAATAGAAAGATTAGTAAGTCCCCATAGAAGTGCAGCTTTTATATTTAGAAAACATAGTGAAATAGTTAGAGAAAAAAGTAGAATGGTTATAAATTACAAAAGATTAAATGATAATACTTTAGAAGAAAGTTATAATATGACTAACAAAGAATGGTTAATAAATAGAATTCAAGGTAAAAATATATATAGTAAATTTGATTGTAAGAGTGAATTTTGGCAGGTTCATATGCACCCTGAAAGCATAGAATGGACTGCATTTACTTGTCCTTTAGGACATTTCCAATGTTTAGTTATGCCATTTAGGCTAAAAAATGCACCTTCTATATTTCAGAGAAAGATGGATCATATTTTTGGTAAATATTATGAATTTGTTTTGGTCTATATTGATGATATTCTTGTATTTTCTAAAAATAGAAATGAGCATATTAGTCATTTGAAAATAGTGCTATCTGAGTTTTTAAAACATGGAATAGTTATTAGTAGTAAAAAGACACAATTTTTAAAACTAACATAGAATTTTTAGGAACTAAAATAGGTCAAGGAACAATCAAACTTCAACCCCATATAAGTAAAAAGATATTAGAATTTCCTGATAAATTAGAAGATACTAAACAATTACAACAGTTTTTAGGACTTTTAAATTATAGCAGACCATTCATAGCAAACTTAGGAAAAATCATAGGACCATTATATAATAAAACTAGCAATAAAGGTCATAAATATTTTAACCAAGAAGACATAAAATTAGTAAAAAATATAAAAGAAATAGTAAAACAACTCCCAGATCTTAGGCTACCTTTGCACACTGATTATCTAATAATAAAATTTGATGGATGTAGCCAAGGATGGGGAGGAGTTTTAAAATCCAAACCACATAAATATAGTGATAAGAAATTAGAAGAAATATGTAGATATGCTAGTGGTAAATATAGAGAAAAAGGAAATATAACAAGTTTGGATGCAGAGTTATTAGCTGTAATTTATGTTTTAGACTAGTTTTAGATTATTTATTCTAAATAAATCAAAATTTACTGTTAGAACCGACTGTGAAGCTATTGTAAAATTTGCTAGTAGAAAAAATGAAAAAAGATCTTACTACCCGAAGATGGTTAAATTTTATAGATAGAATTATTAATGATAATTATAAAATTCAATTTGAACATATTAAAGGAAGTGATAACAAAATTGCAAATCATTTTTCATGATTACTAACTGACTCTGTTTATTTCAGGAATTAGCATGGAGAATATTAAACTTAGGAAAATGGAAACTCACAAAGTATCCCAAAGGCTCCAACTTACACTTTAGAAATGCAGAAGAAGGTAAAATAGACATATTGCATCAAGCACTCTTGGATAACCTATGGAATGCTCGAACAACTAACCAAAAGGTTGATTCCTTGCATGCTTTAGTCATTCTATTTTAGTCATTTACCTAGTTAAAGTTTTTCATATTATGTAGTATCACGTGGTCACCAACCAGGAGTATACTCATCATGGACAGTCAATTATAGACAATATAAATAATTTTAGCAATCCATTGTATAAAGGTTTTAGAAACATTCATGAAGCATTAGAATTTGCTAGACATAGCATTGGTATTAATTTTTTCATTGAACCATCATGTAGACAGGATCTTCAAAAAATATCTAGTCAAAAATTTGAAGCATCCAGTAGTAGTTATTCTTCAGCTGTAGAAAAAGATAATACTAACAGATTAGAAATGTGTAGACATTGTGATTCTATGATTAGAAATTTTAGATTACTTAATTAAATATGCAAGTCTTATAATGAACAATTAATTCTCAAAAAGAATTAATCAGATCATTATCACAACAGCTTAAGCAGACAATAGCGAGTATTACTTCTCAAAATAAAGTAGTAAATTCTTTACAAGCACAGCTGGTAGCAGTTAAAGGGAAGAATCTCCTAGAACCAAAATTATCTTTGAAAAAGAAAGACCAGAAATTGAACGACCCTTTGAATATCTTTTGCCAAGATTATTCCTTAGACCTCATACAATGCTCCAACATGTTCCTTTAGAAGTAAAAGAAATTATTTTCTCCAAAGCCAAAAATAACTTTCTTAGAAAAATAGCAGCCATTCAAATGTCCCTTAGAAATCTTCACATTTCTCCTCATGAAGGAATAAAAATATCTGTCGCCTTTTCCATTAATCAAAACAAAAACTGCAACACAAATTGCCAATATCCAAGATTTGACGTCACCACATGTGGATGCCAGCTTGATTATTATCTTTTGTCAGCAAGTATTGATCTTTCTGAATTCCAGCCATACACAATATGGACAAGAAAAGAAGAACTAATTGTTACCCCACAAGCACTCATGGACTTTGGATTTTTGCACAGATTGATTGTTACAAGAGGATCCAAGGCAATAATTTCCCCACAGATACAGTATTTTGGCCAACAAATTTGTATAGCTATAAAAAAGAAATAATCTATGGAGCAAAAGTTGTAGTCATAGACATCAGAATAGCTTGTCTAGAATGGTTCCAAGATCATCCTTTTCCCTCAATCCACAGAATTTGGATCAAAAGGATTAAAGAAAAACAAAATGAAATTGATGTGGATATTCATTCCAAAAATATATGCAAAAAATCCCTGGATTATCAACTTAGACATTATAGATTAAAAACCTTAGCATTTAAACATTTTAAATCAGAAACTTATGGAGAAGATTTTAGACTATTCTCAGAGTCAGAAATCCAAAAGATTTATGTCTGCAATAAATATAAGACTACAGAAGTAGACTTTTGTACAGAAACAAGATATTCCAACATATTTGAGTATTATTGCCGAGAGTATGAAAAAGCAATCTTTCATATGAGCCATGTGCTAGCAATAGACAATCCAGATTCAGACAATGATCTTCTTGCCAACAGCTTTGAAAATAATGATGGGATCCAAGACATAATGTAGGAGGACTAGATACCTTATCAGGAATATCAAAAAGAAGAGGCTATTAAAGGAGTCAACTAGAAAGGAAGAATTACTATAGACAGAAAAGACATCACTTTATAGACAGGAAAGACATTACTTTGTAAACTTTTAATTTCCTCTATACACTCCAAAAGAAGAAAAGATAGGAAAAAGATTCTTTAAATTTTGTAAAATCCGGCATTCAAGTCCGGAAGCCTCAAGCATCTATAAATAAGTCTCGTTTGTAACCTTTCAGAGCATGAGTAGCGTACAAGTCACTTTGAACTCTTCTTGTCAATAAAAACTCTTTATTCATATTTCTCTTAGCTTTCTTACTCTTCGGGAACTTAGGGAAAGGGAACAGACTAGTAAAGGTAGACGCATATCTTCTTTAAAACCTATAGTAGCCAAGTTATTGCTAAAAGAGGTATAGTACCCATTAAAGACCTAGTTAAGCCAGGAAGGAGTGTTAAGGTTATTTAGGGAAAGATCTGTGAGGCTTATTCTGGTGAATGAATAGTTACAAAGAGGATATAATCTTCTTGATCGTTCTTAGTACCTAGTACCATCCTTAATATTATAAATTCCTGTTTCACTCTCTCTTTTATGAACTGTTATTGTAAAATTGATAATTCTATTTACTTTTGTCAACACTGCATGCACAAGGCATACAAAGACGCTCTCTCTAAAATTAGAAATCTTGTAGTTATTTTTATCTACCTATTAATCAGATTAGTATAGAAAAAGCATATAATTTATTAAACAAAGCCGACGCAAAACTTCAGCAGTTAGCAAATGCTTTATACATCACTTGTAATTCTTTTCCAACAGAAAAGAACCCCATCTCCCCCAGAATTTACATGCTATAATTGACAGTGCCCGTAGTGTAAAATACTTTAAATTCTTTCTTTTTATTCTCATGGTGGAACGGATTCAATTTGCAAATTTTATCAACTTTTTGCCTTTAATCCGTTCTTCTAATATGCTATGTTTCACAACAGTCCATCCATGTATTAAAAAATGATTAATATGTAGATAGATTTTATGGAAATGAACAAAGTTTAAACCCTAAACCCTAACTATACAATAAGGTCAAAACCCTAAACCCTATGCAATTTGGACTAAAAATTTTTGAACCAGCTCTTGTTAGATTTTACGTTGAGAAAGAAAAGGGAGGACAATAATGGAGTATTACTTCCATGGCGTTTTTTACTTATTTATTAGTACTCCTGTAGTCTTACATTATTTTTCTTAAGTATAATGGTTAAACAATAAAAACTCCTTAATTTTGTGTAATTTTTTTCTTTTTTGTTTGCAATACTCAAAAGTAAATTTAAAAAATGAGATCTAAATTAGATTAATAAAATTAAGAAAACGCGTAATGATTAGTTAAGAACACACATAATAGTGATAGAGAAAAATGTGATTTTTCTTTTTTTAAATTTCTCACATGTTATTTCGGGTGACACATGAACATGTCAACCCGTAGTGAGTTGTGTTCGGGTTATGTATGTTGACTCGTCAATGGTTGGCGGATCGGGTCAACAAGTTTCCTATTATACTTGGGTCTCAACTCAACTTTTTTTTTATTTTTTTTAAAGAGGGTCAATAGTGAGAGTCTACCTACCCCTTGATGACTTAAGACTTCACCTAACCCCTTGTTGACTTGAACCCAGGACTTACAAGTCCCAGGTGCAACGTATTACCAACTAAACTTAGTTGTTAGGTCTCAATCCATCCTGCCTACCTGTTACCTGACCCGAGTCACCTAACTACTAGTTACTACAAACTACAACGTATAGTCCGTCATCGCTAAGTGCACGATAAATTATTAGTTCTAGTGTATCAAGTGACAATGCACATGGTGCATTTAATACTTTTTTGGACGGAAGATACTTTTGTGGATTTAATAGATATTGGGAAGAAAATGGTATAGTAAAGAGTTATGATTTGGGGTTTAGGGTTTTTAGGGTTATGGGTTTTGGGTTTAGAATAAAATGAAATAGGAGAAACTCAAAATTCCCTATGAGTTATCAATCATCATAGGTCATCATCAGTTCATTCACACCATCAACATCACCGTCGCTCCATCTCTGACTTCTCTATTTTTTCGATAGGGTACGCACTCGTGCCCCTAGGTTTCAGCTAGGGTACTCACTCGTCCCCTAACGTTTCTTGAGGAGGTGGACTACCAATACTGCTACTCCCGTAGCTTCTGTCTACGAGAAAATTTTGAAAATTGTCACTACGTCAAGTGGTGCTGATCTCTCCGCACACGTTGCCTAGTACTGTAATTGAAAACTCTGTAGAGTTGCTTTTTGGGTCTGACTTGACACGTCTTTTGAGGCTCCCTACTGCTACTATTTCTAGACATTTTGGAGCCTGGACTTTGTTTGCATATTTGCATTTAACGACGCAAGCCAGGATTTGGTCTTTCATATGTGCTCATGAAATTGAAAAGTCAACGGGATATGAAACAGCAGCTCTATATATATATATATATATATATATATATATATATATATATATTGATAGAGTCTTGAGAATGGATCTTTTTTTTTGGGGAATAATTTTACATATCTTTTTCAAGGTTTGTCATAATTGCAAGAACCTCCTCTCAGGTTTTAAGAATTATACTTACACTCTCATGTTTATATTTTTTTGTAACAAAACAAACCCTTTTAATAATTTATTCCAAAAACACCAACCAAATATTTTGAAATATCCTTAATTACTTTTAAAACAAGCAATAAGTAAAAAAGTAAAAAAGACCCTAAAAATCACTATCCCTTGAATTGGGCCTCCCAAGATATTTATGCATCTTTTTAATGAATTGGTCATTCATATATTTGCTTGTAAGATTTTGATAGATAAAGTAGATTTATTTTTATTAGTTGGATAACTAGGTTTTATATAATAGAATCTAGTGGAGATAGAAAATTTGGTATAAGAATATAAGTCCTTTTTACTTTGTTGTGAATAATTAATTAATTTTTAAGGTATAAATCTTAAACTAGCTTTGATCATACTTTTTTTTCTTCTTCTTCTTTTCCTTCTTTTTTAAATATATTTGTGCTCAACCTTAATATGTTATCAAACGTTGAAATTCATGTTTATAATACTAAAATTATTTGACACCATGTCAGATACGCATCTTACTGCTATAGTTAAGAAGTATCTTGTTTGGTTGGTTTGGTTTTATTTTGTATAGGATTTAGAAGTTTGCTTGGAATAAAATGAAATAGGAGAAACTCAAAATTCCCTATGAGTTATCAGACATCATAGGTCATCATCAGTTCATTCACACCATCAACATCACTGTCGCTCCATTTCTGACTTCTCTATCTTTTCCGATAGGGTACCCACTCATGCCCCCAGGTTTCAGCTAGGGTATCCACTCGTCCCCTAACGTTTCTTAAGGAGGTGGACTACTAATACTACTACTCCCGTAGCTTCTGTCTACGAGAAAATTTTGAAAATTGTCACTACGTCAAGTGGTGCTGATCTCTCCACACACTTTGCCTGCTACTGCAATTGAAAACTCTGTAGAGTTGCCTTTTGGGTCTGACTTGACACGTCTTTTGAGGCTCCCTACTGCTACTATTTCTAAACATTTTGGAGCCCGGACTTTGTTTGCATATGTGGGATTTTGCGTTTAACGACGCAATTCAGGATTTGGTATTTCATATGTGCTCATGAAATTGAAAAGTCAACAGGATATGAAACAGCAGCTATATATATATATATATATATATATATATATATATATATATTGATAGAGTCTTGAGAACAGATCTTTTTTTTTTTGGGATAATTTTACATATCTTTCTCGAGGTTTGTCATAATTGCAAGAACCTCCTCTTAGGTTTTTAGAATTATACTTACACCCTCATGTTTATATATTTTTTGTAACAAAACAAACCCTTTTAATAATTTATTCCAAAAACACCAACCAAATATTTTGAAATATCCTTAATTGCTTTTAAAACAAGCAATAAGTTAAAAAGTAAAAAAGACCCTAAAAATCACTATCCCTCGAATTGGGCCTCTCAAGATATTTATGCATCTTTTTAATGAATTGGTCATTCATATATTTGCTTGTAAGATTTTGATAGATAAAGTAGATTTATTTTTATTAGTTAGATAACTAAGTTTTATATAATAGAATCTAGTGGAGATAGAAAATTTGGTATAAGAATATAAGTCCTTTTGACTTTGTTGTGACTAATTAATTAATTTTTAAGGTATAAATCTTAAACTAGCTTTGATCATACTTTTTTTTCTTTTTTTTCCTTCTTTTTTAAATATATTTGTGCTCAACCTTAATATGTTATCAAATGTTGAAATTCATGTTTATAATACTAAAATTATTTGACACCATGTTACATACACATCTTACTGCTATAGTTAAGAAGTATCTTGTTTGGTTGGTTTGGTTTTATTTTGTATAGGATTTAGAAGTTTGCTTGATCAATTTAGTGGTTTAAGTAATTAATCTTCACTAAGGGGAATTTTAGGAATAAAAATATGTTGCATCAAAAGGGTACTCAAGGCCTTTATTAAAGTAGTACAATGTCAGCTAAGCTTTAAATCCACCGGAGACAATATATACTTCGGCTGAAAAGTTAATTCTTTGTTTGGTTCATACAGCTCAATGATTGAAATCGTACTTTTTGGCTCATCCTATTTGTCTTTGGACAGATCAGCTGCTTCGGCAAATTTTGACTAAACCTGAGGCTTCGGGCAGGTTAAAAGTAGAAGGGCAATTTTGTCATTAACTGGTATTGAGGACTAATTAAACACAAATATAAAAGTTGAGGGACTAAATAGACACAATTAAAAGTTGAGGGACTAAATTGACACTCATGAAATAGTTTAAGGACCAATGGAGTAATTTACCCTATATATATATGTTATATATAAATATGTATTATACATTATATATATTTATATATAAATAGGTATGTACGTGTGTATGCTTGAATGTACATAGGCATTTATGTACGTATAATATATTTATTATCTATATATATGTTATATATAATATATGTTATATATATTATATATATTGTAAGTATTATAACATATAATATATATATATATAGATAATATCTATACATACATATATTTATAATATACATATTTATAATGTCTATACATAAATATATTTATATATATTATATTATATATGTTAATATATATTATATGTTATATATATTATACATATTGTATGTATTATAACATATATAATATATATATAGATAATATCTATACATACATATATTTATAATATAAATATTTATAATATCTATACATACATATATTTATATATATTATATTATGTATATGTACGTATCTATGTATGCATGCATGTACATACCTATTTATGTATGTATAATATATATAAATATATGTTTTATATATTATATATATAATAATATATATTATATAATAATATATATTATTAATAGTATTCATTATATTATATTATCATTATATTATATTAATATATATTATTAATCTGTAATTCTCTTCATAATATTTAGATAATATATTTTATATTATTCCGTGCATGTCTACCATGTTTGTTTAATGTGCAAACATATCTAAAATTTTTATAAATATTTTTACATACACTTTACCTAACAATATAAAATACATAAAAGTTTTTATCGTAATATATTTCGTGAATAGTATTTCCATTTGTATAAAATTTTAAAATTTGCATCATAGTAATGATATATTTTTTGTGTTATATGCAAAATATTAAAGATTTATATTCAAATTTTTATGCATGTAGATATGTAAAACTAATAAATGATAAAGTTTTGGTTAATGTGATATCTCATACAAAAAAAAAGAAAGAGTTAAATTAATATTAATGTAGCATAATATACTAGACATATTACATTAATTAAATTTTTATCATCATATTAGTTTTATATATATGTGCACATGTAAAATTTTGGATATAAATCTTTATTTTCTGTATATAATGTGAAATATATGTAATTACAATTATGCAAATTTTAAAAATTTTCATAAATTTAAATATTTTTTTGTGAAATATCTTACGACAAAATATTTTATATAATTTGTATGGTTAGTTAAATGGCATGTACATCTATACTTTTCAAAATATACATTTTTTTAAATTATATGTATAAACGCCTCTATGAGAATGTTTATCAGGCATAAGAAAAAATCGAAAAAAGAAGTTATTTTTAGTGACTATTGGCATATTTGTAAATAGATACGTATTTATGAGGACAATTTTGTCATTTAGCAATTTATACAAAGTGAAGATAATAAAAAAAATTTAAAGTCAAAATTTTCCGGTGGGAAGGGGCAGAACGTTGATTACCCCCACTTTCAGGGGGCAAAGTGTAATTAACCCTAATAAATTTACAGATTAACCGGTCAACCAACCGAAATAAATCCGGCTTCCTCCCACCTCCTGTGAGGCCCCTTCAGCGTTGGTAGCCCTTAAAACTTATCTGGTCAATAATTTACGTACCGTAAGATGAAATAAACTGACGGTCCAAAACATCCCTATATATAGTCATGAAAATATAAAAGTCAACGGGCTTCGATTTTTCCAAAACCCACCAAATTCATCCTCCTCGGATCGAATCAATCACTTGTCGACATCTGACTTGCGTGTCTTTTCCGGAATCTCGTGTCCTGTTGGCTTCACCGTCTCCGGCTCCGGCGCCGATAATCACCTCAGCTCAGGTACTCTTTTTCTCTCCCCTGCTTCAGTTCTACAGCAACCCTAAACCCTAATTTTTTTTTTACTATTTTCTCTTCCTTGGCAGCCTAGTCGTCATTATCTTCTAATTCGATCGCTAAACCTTGTATTAGTCTTATTTTGGTATATAAATTTCTCCTAAGAGTGATATTTTACAATTTTTTTGGTGGTAAATTATTATTGCTGTTGGAGCTCTTGCATATTTATATTTTAGGGTCATATTTGCAGAGGGTTGCGTTCCTACGTAAACAATGGCTGGGTTGGATGACGACGTTCCGCCAATTGGAGAGTACCTTGAAGATATTAGGCCGGAAATTAAGCCTATTAGTGTTGAAAATGGAGGTTTACTTTGTAGTCCAATAGGCAGCGGGTCGAGCCCCGAAACCGAAACTGCTTCACTTAAAGAGGAGGATGAGAAAAATGAAGATGACGGCGTGCAGTCCTCGTCCAGTGTACTTGCACTTCTCTTTGTGTTCATTTGTGCTATAATGTTTGGATAGAATAGTATTAAGGGTTTAACTTTTGTGCTAGTATGAATCTGTGGGTGCTGTTTCTGACGTTGATGAAAGCATTACCCAGACGTCTGCATCTGATTCCTCTGCTAGTATGGATGATGATGGTACTTTTTATCATGTTTTGTGGTTTGTATATTTGTCTAGTGCAAAATGATCTTCTTAATTTGGCCTGTATATATTGTTTCAGCTTTGGTTGGAGGATCATCAGATCATAGCTACGATGGATGGAATATGGTAATTGCTAGTCCAGTGACTCTTTTTTAAATTTTTTCCCCCTTCCAGTAGTTAGTGTCTGATTGGATAAGTAGTGTGAATGAGGTTTGTCTTTGGAGACATGAAAGATTGTTGTGTGGTGGCTGAAGCTTCATTCAGGACATCGTGTTATAAACAAGAGAAGATCTTAGTTGATGTGTTATGATCCTTGAAGGTTTTAGTGGAAAGGATGTGACTGATTGGAAATTTATGCTTTCTTTTGTTTTTAATCCTCTCTCAAGGGCTTTTCGTGTCCTTTGACTATAAGTTTGCTGTTCATTTGCAGGCGTCTGGACTTAAGGAGATTACATTTCAACCGGATTTTGTAGCTTATCAGGAAACTTATTCTACAGATTGTGTGTTGATATTTTCGGACAGCTTCATTGAAGCAAAAGGTGTAGCTGCTTATGGTGACGGAGAAAATTTTCAAATTTACTTAAGATTAGAGGATATCATCGAGATTGAATCTCAATGGCTTGGAAAGGTAATACTGCATTATGGGTATTGTCTTTTGATTTTGTATTCAGTTCTCAAATTTTGCACGTTTTATGCTGGCAATTTGAGAGTATATTTTACTGTTTTATTCAGTTTCGGACAGCTACGATGAAAGTTTGTGCAGTTTCAGAAGGTATAGAGGCTGAAAGTAATAATATTGGTTCAGGTTGGCACCCTCATTTGCAGTCATATCCAGGCTCTTTTGATGCTTTTATTTGTAGGTGGCTAATTGCGACTCTAGTTGTCTATTATGGCTATATATTTCTGATGCCAGTTTATTTTAATTTCGTTTTTCTTTTCATTTCTGTGGTTTTATTTTGTTCAGAACATTGGAAAGTAATTCTAATAGGATCAGTGAGTAATATACTTTTTTATGTTGGGGGAGGGGGGACTTTATTATATTTGAAATCTCATGTGAAAGATTATTTGTGCTCTTTTTCCTCAGGGTTAATTACATTTCACCTTGAACCTACTTTTTAGTTTCATGTTACCTTCTTGTACCAAATTAATATGCGCTTTACCCACCTTGAAAGATTCTATGATATAAGGAGGCACAAAAGGATGATGTAGACTTTCTTTGGACAAGAATATCCTTCTTCAGAGTTTTTGGATAAGTTCTTTTCCTTTTATTTATTTATATGGACTTTCTATATTTAATGTAATTTTTGTAATTTGTGACTATGGAAGTAATTCATAAATGTTGCATTTTTCTGAATCAACTTATAAATTATTTTTTTAATTTTTTAACATGTTAAAAAAGGAGAATTTTCCACCTACATTTCTTTTTGTTTTGATTATTCATTAGTTAAATTTTTTTTTTAAAAAGAGGATAATGGCATTTTTATACGATAATAAACTATTGAATAGTCAATTAAATATTTGTTCTTATAAACACTTATTTTACATAAGTAAAACATTATGTTTTAATAAGTTTGAAAATACTTTTGCATTTGCAATTACATTTTAAATGCTTTTTGTGAAATATCATTTTCATTATCTAAGTTAATATGTGTTTTAGAATTTTAAGACTTAAAAAGTTAAGTTTTTCTTGTCATATTAGTTATATATAAATGGTAATATTTGCTTACCTTTGTTTATTTATTTGATTTGGCTATTAAAAAATAAAATAAGGAAAAAAAAGGAGTCATAAATTCTCTTTTTTTTTTATTTGTATGATGAAATAAAGAGAAAAACTGAATAGATTGTTAACAAAAAACATTACAATTCCAAAAATATTCATATAGTCATGAATTATAAAAATTAAAAGATTGTAAATTTGTTAAATTTGAAAAAAGATATCAATTGAGTCTTCAATTTATAGTATATATGTCCAAAAAAAGTCCATGTTGTCATTTTATATTTGTTAAACATTGTTGGAATCTTTTAAGTGGGGCCATCTTGTCTAGTAGTTTGATTGAAGGAGGTAAAGAGAAACTTATTAAATTTTAGATTCCTTTTCTTCAGATTCTCTGATATCTCTTACCCCTTCGTTGAGAATACTCTGAACAGTTATTTCCCTGTACAAGTCTCAAGTGATTTTAACCTCCACCAAGTCTACTTCCACAAATCACATCTGTTTTTTTCTTCCAAAATCTACTCCCATCCAGGCTGTCTACCTTGAGCCACTACTTTCCACCCTGTCAACTTCTCTACTGTCTGGTCAAGCCTGTCTCCACTCCTTGTCTTAATCATCACCAACTTGTTTTTTTTGCTCCTATGTTCCCCCTCCCCTCTTGCCCAATTAGGAATGTTTGATGAACAGCTTCCACGTCTGCGCTGCCAAATTTTGGGTGTTAGTGTGTTTGATATTATGAACTGGTATTTTCGAGGTTAGAAACCTGAAGACAGAGAGAACAGATTGGGGTGAAAAATTGTGTTCTCATATGCTTTTGTCGAGATTTAGCTAGATATTCTTCTTAGTTGTCATGAATTTAGTATGAATTTTTGGTTTCAGATAAATTTAGTATCAAATATGTGGAGTTTTCCTTTGATTTGACAGTGCATTCGTTATTTTGGTGAATTTGACACTAGAAATAGGATGTACATGGAAACCACGGTACGTATGATGTGTAAAGTTGGGTTTTAAGCTGACACTATTGGGAAACAGTTGATGATGGCTGGAGCTGTTTATGGAATGCTCCTAGAATAACTGTTAGAGAAGTTCCTGGGAGAAGAAAAGAAAAAAAAAAAAAAAGAAAATAAGAGGAAAGGCCAGTTTGTATACCCGACTGTTTAATGTAATTACATGTTTACTCATCATGAAACCAGTTGAGATTGGATGTGGTCAACCAAACACCCTGATATTTTAGTCTAAGCTCCCTTGCGTTTGGCCTTGGATACATACTGGTGGATGGTTTTATGTTATTTGTGGCAATACCATTTTATGAAAAGCTGAAGTAATTTTTTTGGTTTTTTTTTTTTAATTTTTCCTTTCGGTAAATACAGAAAAACTCTTGAGCAAAAAGGCCCCAAGGTGCCTCTACATAAATACGATTATTTGGCAGCTTGGCCAACATTATGTAGAAGTAGTGTAATAAGAAAACAGCAGAATGGAAGTACTTAAATTTTTTTTTTTTAGATTTAGTTTCAGACGCTACTTGATAATTTCAAGATAATATCCCTTCATTTGGTAGTTGAAAACATAGGTACTTGTCCTGAAGCTTGTTGACTTTGTGAATGAATGGTCTTGGGTTATGCTTCTAATGTCATATTTTGTTGGACACTTGCCATGTTTTAGGTAATATGTAATGAAAGAAATATGAGAACTTTTGAGGTTAGAGAAATCCCATGGGTTTTGAAGCATTGTGGGAATTAAATTCCTACCACAATCCACTTGTATATAGAGTCTTAGTTGACACATTTGAAGAACTGCCCACTTAAACTTAATATTTTAGTTTAGATTATCCTGAGCTCTTAGATGATTGCACCATTACTGATTTGCAAGTTGACAGGGGTAATCTCACCTAAAAATCCTAGTGGAAGAGTGCAAGGATCTTGGGATGGTTTGGGGCTGTGAACAAGACCTTGAACGGTAGCAAGGGGGAAAAGGTGAAGAATGAAAATTTGGGGAATTTAGGGAAGAAGAAACAAACAATATACATTTTAAACAAGCTTTTAATTTATTGATCAAAATTGCCTTTCACTAACCTAGCTACAAAAGGTATTCAAAATCCATTAGTTCAACTAAAATACCCTTGATTCCTAAACCTTAAAAAGTACTAAAACTCTGAGAATAAAATCCCCATTGTTCTGACACTTAAGCTGTTTATCTTCTAGGAGTACCTCATTGAAGCTTGAGAAAACTTATGGAAACCTTTTGTTTTGGATTTTCTCGAGCTATTTGATGACTGTATCAAACTGGCCTTTTGTTTTATGTGTTCTCTTGGGTGAACTTTTTGTCTTACCTTCAGCTGTAATTTTGTAGCTCATGTACATGGCAAAGACCATTGATGAGTAATACTTCTATACTGTTTAATAAAAAAAAAAAAGAACGGTCTTTCAGGTTCTTTCATATCTCATCTGCACCAATATATCAAGGAGAATCCTGCTAAATAGCAGCGGGGGACAAGAAAGATTTATTTATTATTTTTTGAAACTCTGCAAAGAAGAAATAATAGTGTGACAAGTTAGCATTGTTGAAATGAGGATGCAAATATCGATACTGATTTTCATTTCACCAGAAACAATATTGAGATCATAGGTGTTAAAGTATTATGTGCAACGAGGAATCTACTGAAGCGTAGCTTTCTTTTCTTCCTCCATTTACTTCTCTTTTTAATTTATGAATTTTATCCAGGCAGACACCAAAGAAAGACTTGTTGAAATTGACATTTGTGTGTCAAGAGTAGTAAGAATCTCTATAATATTCTTCTTGAATTTTTGGCTTTCTAGTTGATGTACTTGCAACATTTTACCTTGCATGAGGAAATAAAGGCTCTTTCATAATCTCCATTAACTTGGTTATTGTTTTTGATCTTTGCATCTCACATGATCTAATAAATAATAGTTGAATCTTTCCTTCCCATGTTGATGGCATTCAGGAATCAAGAAGTTGGAATTTGCAGTTGCTGACTTGTGCTGGTATGAGAAATGTGAGGCAATTCGATCTTTGGATGTGAGATATAATGCCTTGTGGAAGGTTGCAATAAAGTGAGTGCTTAATATCTGTCTTATTGGGCAAATGCTTTGAATTTTATGCAAACTTTTAGCTGTGCTTATGTACTTGTAACTTTATGTGTTTGATGTACAAAGATTAACAGGTTCCTGTTTCAATTTTATTGGTCGTAATAGAGCTTATGTCATTAACTGTTATATCCTTCATATTTTTCCTGAGGCTTCTTTCAACTGGTTCCTGATTTTCTCATGTTGGTTTGCTTATTATCAAATCTGAATGTTTAACAGCAGGTGAGCTGCCTGTAGTAAGAGTATATAAAAATGGAGGAGAAAAAACAAAAATACTTGACTAACAACATGCTGGACTCTGGTATTTTTTTTTTCTTTTAACTAATGTCAACAAAATTTATAACAATGGTCAAGACTGATCAACGTCACCCTGTGCTGCTTTTTCAAGCCTCAGGGGAAGGAACAATTTCACCTAATCTCGTGGCAAGGACTATATCAAGTATTCTAAACTTTTCTTGCAGAATCTCCATTGCTTTAATAAAAGCTAAGGAACACACACTGAACCAAGTGCTAATTTTGAGGCTATCTTTTAGTATGAGTGTAAGCTGGGCGTTACCCATGCATCTAGGTCTGATCTTACCGATTGCAATACAATCTGATTTACATCTCATTGATGCTTTTCAAGCTCATGGACTTCTACTATACCCCAAACCTTGCTCTTTTGCTTTGGTTATAGTCATTGTGATGGCCAATGCTTCCTCAAGCTCTGCATTTCCACACTTCACTTCAGGGCAGCCCACATTTTCAATTTGCTTCCCAGTTTGAATACAAAAGCCTGCTTTGTAATTGTCCCTGCTTAGTGCTGCATCTGTGTTCAACCTTAGCAGCTCCTGCAGATGTGGATGCCAACTCTCCCTAGAATCTGGTTTGGTATTGATTTCTCTCCATGCTCTATTTCATTCTTAACAGCGTCATTGTTTTCTGACCATACCCTACAGCTTTGTGGATCAATGTGTTCCATCTTTTGATTTTAATATTTGGTTCCATTCGTTCCTTGCCTTCCATATATTCTGCCACACAGTGATTGTTAAGGCAATATAATATTTTCCATCCCTTCTTCTTGCTGCTGCTTCAGTGTTCCTCCGCTTTCACCAAAATATATGTAGTTCTGGATTCCATCTCACTGGATTAGAGTCTACCTACAGCTTTAGCTCTTATACAAAATAAGTACATAAGTTCCAAAATTTGAGTTTCTACCTCCCAACTTTTGCACAATGGTTCCCCTGGGGTGCGTTCTTATCACTTCATTTACTGGGAGTATTCGATGTTAAAATTTTCAGTTGAGGTATGATGATTAGTGCTTGATGTTCAGACATCCAAAGGAGTTTCCAAGCATCAGACTTGTGAATATTTCTACTTGTTTCTCCTCTTGTCTCATCATGAACTTTCTGTACATTATGAACTATTTGTACATTTAAAGTTAGTTTAGCCTTGACATAACCTGATCTTATGGTATATGGCCTTAGAATTTCTCCAATAACATTTCTCAAATTTCCCCTCAAGGACTTAGTATTTGTGTTATGGACTTTACCTCCTTTTCAGAAAAGGTGCTTTTAATCAGATTTGGAATCCATTTGCATTTAGAAAAGAGGTCACTAACCTCTCCTGAGTCATGTGGATTCTGCTAATTAGTGAAGCACTAGAATTCAGCTGCTCAGGGAAATAATTAAAACAGATTTTTTTCTCCTTAATGAACATACATTTTTTCTTTCAAGACTTGACCTCTTTTTATTTAAAACCCATCTTCTAATTCAGTTTTTGTAACTTAACCTTGTATATTCCATAATTGTTATTATTTTCTCTCTGATGTGCAGTGATATAACATTTTTATTTGTTACAGTACTGAGATGGAAGAGTATGGAGAGAGTTCAGGACCAATGGCTGTGCCATTCCAAACTGGCTACTTTCCAGAGTGAGTTCCAGACTGGTGCCACGGAGGCATAACTGCAGCTTAATTTTAAGTCTCTCTTTCATATGCCATCATTTGTTTGCATTTATCTGCCGTTAAGGAACATAATTCCTTTAGTTTGTCTAGACGCGAGAAGAAAGAATATGCTTTGTAAAATGGGATAAGTAATCAGTAGTAAAAATTCATGAAAATTGGCTAAAATCCGGTTGAACAAGAGCATTTTTCTTCTTTTCCAGTGATTAGATTCAAAATGTCTTAGACAAAGTGTTTGTGTAAATCTGTTCCCAAGATCAAAATTAGCGAACTTTGACTGGACATCACAAGTCACTGCCTCGCCTTGCAGTTCGAGTACCAGATCGAGTAAAATTACCTCCGAACTCTTTTAGCTTTTAATGCCAAAACACTCCTTTTAAATTCCAAACCTAAACTATCCGGAACTGACTATAAGATTTTTGGAAAACAGAAAATCAAGCCTTTTTTTTAGCAAAGAACAAGCTATTACTCAATGAGTTTGCAAAAAAAGTGAGGTGCAACCTTATTAACAGCTATTACAGCATTATTGGATGTATAAGTCAGTCATGATTTCGGTGGAGAACATTCTAAGATTCATGCATATTCTCCAGCCACCAAACCAACCACCCTGCCCTTCCGAACCAAAATTCCAATGATTTACCAGGGAAAGATACTTTATTTTTCTTCTTGGTGTAGTATACTTATATCCTTATACATATAAAGCGTCACTTCGGGGTTTATGGTCCCCTTTCACATGGGAACCGGTTTTGTTCTTAGATTTGGCACTTTTGTTACTCTGATGTCCTTTTCTGTCATTTTATCATTTTCATAACACCATTGTCTCCGTGTCTTTTCTGCCGCACTGACTCTGTTTCCTGGCACCCAACTTCGATTTGTTTTCTCCTCCCAATTCATCCTAGTGCCTCCCTTGCTCCATTTCCCCACTCTCTTTGACTCACTGTGGCTGTGTTTCTCCTCCTCCTTTTCCTTTCTTCCACTACTTTCGTTATTTTCTCAAGTTTAGTTTTGTTCTTCAAATTTTAGCTACAATCAAACCAATCTTCAGTCGTGAAATTTACTGTACGACCAAGAGTTAGCATCAGTAAAGCTTTCTACAAGTATCCCCCTTGTAAGTTATAGCAATTAAGTTTGTTTGTATCACTTTTTTGGTGGTTGATCCTTATTTTATTTCAACTTCACTGGAGAAGGAATTTTCAAAAGGTTCTTCGAACTATCATTTCTCAAATGCAAATACCAATAGTATGATTTTCTTTTGGTTTTGTTTTCGTAGGAGTTTTTCCATCTTGGTGGTGTATGCTCATTAGCCCTTTTGACATGTTAATAGGTGTATAGGTGTTTACTTTTTGTGTGCATTTTTTATAAATATATTGCATTTCTTTTGGGATTTCGTTTTCAATTAAAATATATCCTAGAAATGGGATTTAGCTGGTAGCTATATCTCCTTTGGAGTTTTTTTTGCATTCTAGAAATTCGAGATGCCAGTTTTGGTGTTGGGGACTGTATGTTGTTTATTTATTGTGGATTTTTATTTTTATTTTTATTTTTTTGTGGTTTTGCTTGGTTGGGTTCCTGACTTGATTTAAGATGGCGTTTTATGATTTTTTTTGGGTAACTTCTGCTATTATTCAATAAGTAATTGGTTTCCATAGTGTGATAGCAGTTAATAAATTGAAGTTAATATTGTTCAAGAAATTAGTTTCATTTATGATGATTGTAGTTAATAATTTGAAGTCTTTGGTTAGAGAAATGTTAGATCTTTAGCATTTTATCCTATTTTTCTTGAACATTTATGTTTGTGTGTAGATAGATAATTAATGTTGCATATTGCTTCTTTGACATTTGGCATTATAGTGGTAATATATTCTTTCAAGTTATGGCAAATTTTCTGATTGTTTTGAAAAATAATGTAGAATATGGAAAACTAGATATCAAGGATTTTTTTTTTTTAATTCATTGCTTTCCTATAATTGGACCTAGAGAATGCTTGTCAATGAGTTTGTTCCAAATTAACAATTTGGAGTTCCATTTGTCTTTTAACACTACATTCTTCAGTTTTCCTCACGCATAAGAAATATGCATTTTAACTGACTGCGTCGTAGTCAATTCAACAATTTCTATACAACCGTTGTTGGTATTTTTATACGGTGGCTTTAACCTTGTGCCTCAATTTTGCAATTGATTTTACATTTTGTTGAAGAAATTTGTTAATTTGGTATAAATATTTAAATGGAATAATATGATCATAGTGGCCAATTACATTGAATAAAGTACAAATCTATTATGGTTGACTAATTTTTGTTAATATTTTCAGGTTCCTGATTTTGGATTAAAAAAATTTTCTTCCAATGTCAGTACGAATGCTTCCATTGAAGTGATTATAACTCTTGTATTAGACTCATTTCCTTGTGCATTATTTTTACCTTCTTGTTCTGGACTTTTTTTCTCACCTTCCTCCCATCCTATGTAGGTAGCTTGCTATTTGGCCTTCTCTTGGATTTTTTTTTTTACTTTCTATTTTTGTGTCGTAGGGGGATTGGTGGAAGGGGAGTTGTTAAGAATTGAAGCTTGGGTCAAATCCACAATCCAAAATTTTAGCTACAAATGTTCCTACAGAATTTTTTTTTTCTTTAATCCTTTGTGCTACTTACGTATATACCTCATAGATTTGAGGACACCAAGTTGAGAGCCTTAAACTTTTTGGGGAGTAAATTACTCTAATTCTTCCGAGGTTTGTCATAATTATGAGGATATCTCTTCAACTTGCTCTATTAACATGTTTAGTGAATGTAAGGCTTTTTATGAATTCCTGTTAAGATTTTTTGAAATTATTACTTTTGCTTTGACGGGCTTTGTAATTTCATCCTTTAATATTTTTTTTGTTCAGTCTTATTCAAATTTTCTCTTTGTAGTATGTAGTTGTCCATCTTAACATTTGAATTACTCTTTTTCTTTCTCATGAATATTATTTAGTTCTTAAAGTTTAGTTGGGATTGTTGAGTGTTTGGATTATTTTATTCCTTGGCTATCTTGCAAGAATGAGTATAATATACTCTGAAAAGTGTCTATTTAAATAACTGGATTAACTTTTCTAAAAAGTGTCTACTCGAACAACTGGATTTAGTCATTTCCAATTAAACTTTTCATTTTGATTTGCTGAAAATATTCTTGATATTTTGAGGCCATTTTAGCTTACTGTCATGCACTAAAAAAAAGTTGCGCTATATATTCAACAGGCATGTTTTTAGAACACCTTTCCTGTGAGCTAATTTGGATGCATCTTCTTACTTCATTTATTCCATAATTGATTGAGTTCAGGTCAAAATGCAGACTAATGGCAAATGGGTATCAATCAAAATTGTGCCACTTCTCCTCTATGTTAGTTAAGTTTCACAACAGAAATGTGAAATTATACTTTTAGGTTAACCTTAATTGTGTGATAAAAAGGAACTTAAGCTTGACTTGAGGTTACAAATATCATAATTAGGAATTTAAAATCAAATCTATGATTTAAGGTGGCATTGTGCTACGACACCTGGGTATCCTTTTCATAAAGTTGCTTATTTCGATTTTTTCTAACTTTCTGATTTGCGACTATTGGCATGCCTTCTTTGGTACTTTATTGAAATTTTTGCCTTTTCACAATGTGTGTTTACCATGTATCATTAGATTGGTAGATTAATTTGTAGGCATTAGTCAAGGTTTGTGTCATAAACAAAAAAATGAGAGAGGTTGAAATAGTTCTTCAGTGAGCCACGAAATTATACATATTATACGAAAAAATTGTACATATGATATAAATTTTCAGCCCTCCCTGGGCATCCTCAGGTGCAACGTGAGGGACAAAACTAGTACTGATCTAATGTAGCTGCTCTAATCCAAGTCGTCTCTCACCCAAGTTTAGGAGATATGTTTAAAGGAGAGATCAATTTTGTCTTCTATTTTGCGTAAGCTGTAGTTTTCTTTTGTTTCAATTTTGTAGTGTTAAATATGTGAAAGAAAATTGACATCCACCAGCAAGTGCAATTGCCCTTCATGTTCTTCTATGGTCAATTCTAAGGTTGAAGGTTTATGGATTTGCCTTCATGTGAACCCATTTTCTGTTTATTTTCTCTAATGACCTTCACGGACCCGTTTTCTTGGCTATAGGCTATTAGGATACTTACATCTGTTTGTTCAATGCAAGAGTACCATTGCTCATTCTTTGGTGTTCTATTCTTCTTAATAATTAGGAAAAACTTGTCGCATATGCCTCTGTAGTACTGTTTGACTCATACATGGTTCAACAGGGATATTTTTTTAATTATTGTATGTATGCAGTTTCAAGCCTTTTGAAGATTTTATCTACCCAGAAGGGGATGTTGATGCTGTCTCCATTAGTAAAAGAGATGTTGACCTACTACAGCCAGATACATTTGTCAACGACACTATAATTGATTTCTACATCAAGTGAGTTTGTGTTTCAGTTACTGTTTCTCACTTTTGTGGAGCATGAGTGGTTTCCCCCACCCCCACCCCCACCCCATCCCTTTCTTTTATTTCCAAATGGTGCAGGTCACATAACTGATACTCAGACTGAGTTCTGTCTTTATTATAAATTTGGAAGTCACAAGTATGTCACTGCAACAGCTATTGTCTATGTTAACTGGACTCCTCGCTAGCTTAGCCACACCTGTGTCGGCACAATATGACATGGATGCTGGCAGTGGATATGTACCTGACATGGTGAAAATATTTTGAGTATTGACATGGGTGCTGGTACGGGATATGTACCCAACATGATGGGTGTGTTGACTTTCTGGGATGTGGTATTGATGGTGGAGGGGAGATGGAGGAGAGTGGAAGAATTTTCAGATAGAGCAGATCTGTAACTCTGTCTTCTTCTTGGAAGATTGGAGTGGCGGTCATGGCAATTGCTTAGGGTGCTAAGACGAAAAGGAAATGCAGCAGCCATGGCTGAAACGTTGCAGAATTTCCAAAATTGCATAACTTTGCCACCCATCTTTTCCTCTATTTTGAATTTAACAAACTTTTCACCCCATAAATTTTTGTTTGCAATTTAATTTATATCCAAGATTGCAAAAGTTTCAAATCAACTCAATAACTTTTTTAAGGCAGCATTAAACTACAGGTTGGTATGAGGTGGATTAGTTTAGAAATTAATCTTCCCAACCATATTTCTGTATTTATATCTGATACTTTGGCAGAGTCTTCTTATTGTCAATTTTACAATTTAATGAATCCAACACCTAGACACTTATCTGCACCCGACACCCGTTCCCCAGTCTGTGTAACATAGGTTATTGTTGGCTTGGCTTCTGCTCCTGTCCTTCCCTGTTCCCCAGAAATGGCGGGGGAAAAAGAAAGGTTTTCCATTTTTCATATTTGGAAGAACTGAAGTAGGGAAGAAATGGGCAGACTTCATTTGGTCAGAGCAGCCCCGCTTCTCTTTCCTAATTTGTTGAGTGAGATGATTATTAAATATCTTGGTTTGGAGTTTGAAGATAATGCGATACCCATATTCGTCATACTTGTGACCTATGGGTTCCCCTTTTATCCTTTCTTAATTATTGTTGCTTTTAATACTTTATTCAATTTTTGCTAATTTGGAATCTTTCACCATAATAGATACTTGAAGGGCAAAATGCCACCTGAGAAGAGGCAAAGGTTTCACTTCTTTAATAGCTTCTTCTTTCGGAAACTGGCTGACCTGGACAAATATCCTTCTGGGTCTTTTGATGGAAGGGCTGCTTTTCTTCGTGTCCGTAAGTGGACAAGAAAGGTGAACTTATTTGAAAAGGACTTTGTATTCATTCCTGTCAATCACAGGTAAGATATATGCAAGAACACTTATGGTATTTGTTAATTTTGCCATCGTTCTTAAAGACTGAGGACTATTAAGTAGCTCGTCTCTTGTTTGTTAACAGTTATCATTGGAGTTTACTGGTAATATGTCATCCTGGTGAAGTGGCTAGCTTTAGAGGCAAGTTCCATATCTGCTGTCTGTTTTAGTCACTTCATCACGAGAAGATTCTCTCATTTTTTTCCTGGTGTATGGCCTGATATCTTATTGTTGGTATAGTTTGTACTAAATTGTCCTACACATGTTTTATTTTTCATCTTTAAGACGAAGACATGCAGAAGAAGGCTAGAGTTCCTTGCATATTACACATGGATTCAATAAGAGGAACTCACGTGGACCTTAAAGACCGAATACAAAGGTACAATCTTTTATAAAGAATTATATAATGCCATGTTAGTTATTTTGAAAATATCATATTTTTCATTTCTGAGGTACCTAGGGGGTTCTATGAAGGGTAGTACATGTGAATTTGATATATGTATTTGTGTATGAGTAGCTGATATGTTGTCAAATGAGTTAAGTACTGCTGATGGAGTTTTTCTGCAATATTCTATTCCTTGTTGGCGTAGCTGCTCTCTGCCTGTCCCCCTCCCTCCCTCCATCTCTCCCTCCCTAAAAGGTAGTTCACTTTTCAGTTTTGGGTCGGGTGGGGGAAGGTGTTAGTGCAGGAGTTGGTTTTTGCAATTCCAGTGACATAATTGTAGTCATTAATTGCTATGAGTTGCAAGGGAATATCGCTCAACGAGTATTCAGCCAATTGTGGATTAACGGTTTATAGTAGACCTAGCTTTTAGAACATAGTGAAACAGCATTGCAGTGTATTCGTCGTTGGCAAAAGACTGATTTACCACAGTTTGGGCCTCATATATGTGCAGTATTTATTTATTTATTTATTATTGTCTTTTGTACATTTCTGAAGACATATAATAATTGTTAACTTGAAATTACAGTTACTTGTGGGAGGAGTGGAAAGAGAGGCAAAAGGAAACATCTGAAGATATGTCTTCTAAGTTTTCAAATTTGAGATTTGTCTCACTTGAGGTATTGATCTTACTTTCCAGTTGTATCTGATATTTGATTAGATGATACATTACCTAATAATGGTTCAACAAAAGAATTTCCCTGTACAAGCATTTTGAGGTGTGACAAATAGCATATGAACAATAAAGCTTATTTTTACAAAAATGGTATATTCCCTGGTATTCACTACTTAATTTTCTCATCTTTTGTTTTAAAGTTCCATTCCTGGCTTGGTTCAGCATGTGCTAACTGAGACAGTTAAACTATGGTGAATAGAGTAACTTGGCATGCGAATTGACTATTAAAAGACGATAATCAGTTTTTTTTCTTCCATCACTATGTGGAAAAATGTTTTTCACATGAAAATCTATCTTTCAATCAAGCTGAGACCAAGGTCTGCGAGAAGTGATGCTATAAAATAGCTGTTATTCATTATGAGAATCTGAGAGAAGCAGACATCTCAAAAGTGTATTTAAGGAATGAAATGCAAAGATTCAGTATTGCAATTCATAAATCCTTTAACCGTAGAAATTTTCGTTTTTCATTTAAACCTATTCGACATTGTGTTTATGTGGATTCTCCTGTCTGTTTGGAAGGATGAAATTTACTTTCGCGTTAGACAATGTTATAAGTCAAAATGTTTGACTTGATGCCAAACTCTTTTAGTAAGACAATTAAGGATTTATTGTGGGCAAGAAAAATGTTATGTAAGCTGTTTGCTATGTCTTAATTAGACTGGTTTTGTGTTTTTAGGAGAAATAGATCAGGGAAGATATAATGTAGTGGTTTTGTGGCTGGATTGTTAGTACTACGGTGTAGGATGATGTTTATATATAAGTTCTCACCAAGTTTGATTTATTGGAGGTTGAATACCAGAATGCGTTCCTTATAAAGCGAATCTTCCCATAAACACCCGAGAATTCCCTGAAACAGACTCTTGTTTTCTTCTTTTTTTTTCCTGTGCCATTTTTTTTGTCTGATCTTCTTATTTGAAACCCACCCTTTTGCAATTCTTGCAAGCTACCCCATAGCCACCACCCCTCTTACCTGTGCATGTGACCTCCTCTTCACCCAAAATCAGCTCCCATCCACCAGCTTATTTCCTTCCTGTTTCCCCAACCCACCACAACCTCCTGCCGCTGCCTGATCGATGTTCACCAAAAAAATGGATAAAGCAACAATAAATAATTAGACAGTTGAAATGTGAGGAAAGATGATGAACAAATTGATATAAGGTTTGGACTTGCACTTGAGATGCATTATGAATGAAGACCACTATGGCAATTTCACCTTGCCATCCTATCACCACCATGTGATGTCTTTTTAGTGGCTTTGGTTTTGTATGGATCCAGAAGTATTCCAATCACCTTGGAAACCAGTGGAATACTTTAATGTGATCAATTTCAAATTTAGGTTGGATAATACAGAGATCCAATACCACTTTCTTTTGTTTCTTGTGGAATTGATTAGTGCAATTTCTAAGAAATACTATACCCTGCAATAAATAATGAAGCTCAAGATTGGGATTCCTCCAACAAGGGGGATTCATCAAGTAAAAACATCTCAATCTGAATTCTTTTCCTTTAAACTTTCTATTATTTTCTCTCTTACAAACTCAATTTCCATCAATCTCTTGTGGTATCCTGAAAAAATTTGTTTGATGGCAAGATTGTATTATTGTTGTTTGAAGTTTCGGTTGAGTGTGAGTTTTGGTATTGACATGGTTTGCCACTTAGGAGGAAATGAAAAATGAAAGAGTAAGAAGGAAAAAAACAAAGAAAAGAAAAAGATAAACTAAAAAAGAAAAGAAACAAAGCTTCATATTCGACTTTTCATCGACAAATATTGACTCTTTAATGTTGTCTTTTAGTGTTTTGTACTGAGATTTTCATTGTTTTTGGGTTTCCTTTTGGTTGAGAGTAAGCTGTCTCATTACTAAGGCTACAATAGTGCTTCTGCTGTTGCCGGTGCTTTTTTACCTGGTAGATGAAGAAAGATGTTCCATTTCTTGTAAATCTTTCCTTTTTATTGTACAAAATCGTAAACATTTTTTGGCTTTTCACATGTTATTTGGCATTATTTGTTTATGGAGAATTCTTATACTTTTTACCCATTTCCTTGTTTGATGCAGCTTCCACAACAGCAAAATTCATATGATTGTGGCCTCTTCTTGCTCCACTATGTTGAGCAGTTTTTGGAGGAAGACCCAGCTGATATCAGCCCATTCAGGATAACACCAGTTTCAGTGTTTGTAAGTTGGTCGCTCATATCTGTTGCTCATGTTGTTGTTTCCAAGAATTAGAATTCAGTGCCATGTTACATGGACATTGGATGATGCTATTCAGATCCACTCATAAGACCGTAGTTAATCTGAGTTTTCTTCTTCTTCTTCTTACTCCTTTTTTGGGTTTATTGACCTTTGTGGGATGAAATTATTTTCATGTCCTCAACTGGTTTTGGTCAAAATGATCGGTTTTAATGAAATTTTTGTCGGAATGTGAGGAATGCAATAGGATTATAATGGTGACAGTTTCAGTCTTTCGGCAATTGTAAATACAGATAAGGAACCCTGTTAATTTTGAGTTTACTACTGATGCCAAGGCTTTTTAATTTCCTATTTGGATATTGAATATGGTATGTAATTCCACGGTATTCAGTGCTTGGATACCTTGTATTTGTCTGTGTCTACTCTGTTTTAGATGTTTTTTCATAATGCAACTTTTTAGCTTTATTGATTGTAATTCCCAACAAATAACTTTGTGAAATGATCTCGCAGCCTATCCAGTTGCTTATACTGTCAAATTACATCTTATAATGTGGCCTACATGGTGTCTTTTCTGCATTATGTTTTGGCATATTTCATATTTCACTACCTCTTGGTCATTTGAGGGTAAAGCAGGAACTCAAGTGAAGCATTAAACGAAAATTCCCACTTAGTTTTGTTTGCAGAAACTTGGTTTTGGGGACAGGAACAGGAGAAATAGGAAAGACACTGTGTATTCTTATGCTTGATATTCAGGAAATAACCATGCAACATTGGTGGAATTCAGGTTGTAATAATGCTGAATGTTCGATTAAATCAAGGATAGTGCCTTTGCAATGAGGAATCATATTTGGATTTATTTTTCTTTGTTGGCCACCACCCCAAAGGGCATTGATGCATTTATGTGGTGAGGAAATCACTAGAGCATGTTGTGGAAATGAGGCATTTCTGTGGAAATGAATTTTTATAGCAATATGGTGTGCTATGTGTATCATGACTTTGTGGTGTTTCCTTGGCGCAATCTTTGGATGCTGTGTTCCTTTTGACTCTCTCTTGTGATCTGAATTCAGATTTAGGGCGGAATTGAAAAGTTCATAAATTGTTTTTTTTTTTCCCAACTCTCCAGCTTAGTGCAGGTTGGTTTCCTTTGTCTGAACCTTCCCTTAAGCGACGTGATATTCAAAAGTTGATTTTTGACCTCCTCGAGAATCACTCTGAAGAAACTTCTCCAGCTAGTAGCAGTGACAAGTGCTATCCTTGTAAAAGTCCCAAGGCTGGAAATGCTATCAAGTTTCTTCCGGAGAGCTCCAGTCCTTCAAAAGGTTGTAAAGTCAATTTACTCTGCACTCGAGCAGAAAAGGGTACTGAGATGACTCTATTTCCAGCTTCTTCATCGGGGGTTTGTGCAAATGATTCTGGCATGGCTTCAAGTGAGCATTTTGAGTCTGGATCTACTGCAGGGGCTTTAATTGATTTGCAGTATCAAGCTTTTGAGCGTATGTCATCTTTTAATGAGTTTAAAAGTGCCATGGCATCATTACAGGTATTTCAACCTTGTTTACTCTTCTATTGCATACTATAGTAGCAAATTTGCATTGTTGAAGATATGAAAAGAAGTGGATAATGGTAACTTATGTCATCTGTTTTCAATTAAATTCAAAGTATGGTCACGATGGTTTGCTCTTCAATGTTCCTTTTTGAGTTAAATTCTTGATACCAACAATCCTCTATTTGTTTTTGTGAACAGTTTAACCAGTTGATTAAGCTTTTAATGTATAAATTTTTTCCTTCTGTCAACGTTTCTTTTAGGTTAACATTCTTTTTTTGGGTTTCGGAATCCATTATGATAGCTGAACTTCTTTAATGTTCACCAGGAAGATGTGCAAACTGCTGGACATCTTGTCTATTCATCATCAGCTGAAAACGGCTTCCAGCATATTGGGGGAATAACAACTGAAGCTTGTGATTACCCATGTCCATCTAGAGAATTCACAACTGAGGTTTCTTGGGAGCGAGAGATATCAATTCATCAAACTCCACATGAGAACCTTGACTCAGTGCCGGTCACTGAGAATTCATTAGGACCAGTTGATGGAAAATGTGCCAGAGAAACTAGTTTCGATAATGAAATGGACCTAACTCACAAATCAACAGAATATGTTGAGTGCTTGACAGATGGCATGGTGCCTGCTCACAGGAAGATGCTGGAAATTGCAGACTCTTGTTCTTCTTTTCAGACCTTTGATCAACAAGATACTTCCGATCCTCTCAAAGCTTGCACCAAGATTTCATGTGCATCGTTGAATGACAACAATGGTGTAGATGGGAAGGGGGGCACAACGTGTAAAGATGATGATGATTCAGCGTTTGAATCAGACGTGGAGCATGCGGCAAAAAGACTGCGCCTTACACCTACTTTTGAAGGAGAACCTACAAAAAGCCTATCCAATGATTTGTGTCTTTAAATTCCCCTTGGTCGCCAGGAACTCCAAAAGGAATTGGATTAGTGTAGCAGTGTTTATAGATTTAGGTGATGATGTCATTTTGTTAGTGTTGGTCCCGATGGCCGATGGATATTAAATCATTTGGAAGGAATGCTGATGTGCATCCTGATTAACACGGCATTTCAAAGGCAAAGTATGGTGCTCTTTTAGCTCCGTTAGCTACTTGGAGCAAATGCCAAACTTGTATAGTGGATTTTTTCTAAAAGGTGGACAAAATAATCAGGTTTGTAAAGAACTTTGGGTAACATAGGGGTTTAGACTTTGCTTTATTTCTTAGGTTCATGAAACTTGACAATGTAGGTCTCAAGAATTTGCTTGACAATCTCTCTTGGAAACGTGTTAGTGAAAAAGTATTAAATGATTATTGTGGTTCCAGATTATCTATCTTAACATTCTGCAACACTTCCTGCAACACTTCCTGTTGCACCCTTTTATTACCTTTATTCTTTTTATTCGTTGGCCCATCTTGTTTGGATTCACTTTTATAATTTTTTTATGCTGATACATATTCTCAAAAAGAAAAACACAGTTTTTTTTTGTTTTTTTTGTTTTTTTTTTGTTTTTGTGAAATAGAAAAACATAGTTAAAAGAAAGAAATGTTGCGAGCGCAGCAGCAATTCCATCTTCATCCTTTAACAAATATTACTGTGAGAAGCAGGCCGTCTTCTTTATGCTTGTATTGTCTTGTTAGTTCTTCTTGGGTTTTGCTTCTTTCATTCGATTGATGAGTATCCAATGTGATTTTTAAAAATAATTCAAAATAAATAAGGAAAACGATCCCTCCACCATTTCCTCTATATCGTTCTACTACATCCAAAAAAAATTGCTATAATACCATTGTTTCAATTATAAATCTATCTAGCTGGTGTATCTGCATGAGTAATGGGTGCTTTAAGATTACCCATTCTTACCTCAATTTTTTAATGTGATCTGTCAGGTCACCGTTGTTGTTCCGCTAAGGGCATTTAATTGTGTCTTCCCTTTCGGAGTCTCTTTTGCTGCCAATATCTCCTCATAGAATAGCATATTCTTAAAAACACAATGTTAATGTAGTAGTTCTAGAAAACATTATCACAAAAGTATTCTATAATTCCATTAAGATATGGTATTTGTATAAGATAAATATATTTGAATTTATTTTTTAGTCAACTGGAATTGGCTGTTATTATTAAATATTTTTGTGTTAGTACACCAACGAAAATATTAACTTGGTAAGTGGTGAAGGCAAGACCCCAGAGTAAGTGGGGTCAAATTTTAATATAATAAAATTTTTATAAAATAAAAACTATAAGATAAAATGAACAAGAAAATCATCCACCGATCTCCTTTTTTTTTTTTTTCTAAAATTATGTGACAAAAATGGCGTCTTGTATTCTAACCAATTCCTATATTCATTAAACTGTGTAGGATATAACCGAGGTAGTATATTTCTAATATTTTTTGTTGGAAAGTTATGTGACTATTGAAAGGTTATGATAACAATGTTGACAAGGTTGTTTCAATAAATATGCACTTTGTACTTTATCTTTACTCAAAGATCTTAACACGTAACCTCGGATCTAGGGGAAGATCAACCAAATTAGGTGGAACTCTTAATTTTTCTAAACTATTTTGCAAAAAAATATTTTGCAAACCACTAGCAACTGAATCTTTTGTGAGTTTCCTTCTAAGAAAATTTTCCATAACATGTTATAAACAAAAATCGTAAAATAACTCAATTTAATATTATAAACATGAATTTCAATATTTGATAACATATTAAGGTTGAGCACAAATATATAAGACATTTAAAAAAAGAAAAAAGAAAAAAAGTTTGATCAAAGCTAGTTTAAGCTTTATTTCTGGCTCAACAAAAGTTACAGTCTAGGCACGGAGCACTTGACAAACAACGATTAAACAAGAAGAATAAAAGAATATATCCGATCTTTTGAAGGAAAAATACTGATCTAAAACCTGAAATACCAAGAAGATAACTCTGATACAAATTGATGCGAGTGGGGTTGTGAACAGCCAAGATCGTTTGGTGATTCCAAGTGTAGAAAACCTCGAATGCTTCTTCAATGAAGAACTAAGATCCTAGAGCTCTAATCTAGGCCAATTTGAGTTGGTTCAATCACCTAAACTATTATGCGAAGATCTTAATAAAAAACAAAAGAAATATTCTAAGCAGTATGTGGGTCGCCACAAGCGCATGCTTGATAAGACTAAGAACAGTTCTATTCCAAGAACCACGAAAGCACTCTCAAGGGCTCTCAAAGAAAACACACGTTTTGGCAAAAATCATAATCTCCCATTAACGAATGAAAATAGCCTTTAAATATTCTTAAGTCACATGATTACAATTTTAGAAAGTAGCAATCCTATCTTATCCCTAATTCTTGTTGCAACTTATCACGCTTAACAATAATATGGAAGTTACAACTCAAAACTGAACAAAAATCACCACAGAAAAAGCAAAACTGAACAAAAATCGCAACAGAAAAAGCATTCCCGTAAAATTTATCTCTATCCACGCCCGTATCCGCACGCGGATACAGGGTACGGATAGAAACAGAATGTTCTGTTTCTTCCACTTGACTTTGTGTTCCTATCCGCACTGGGTATCCGCGCTCGGATTCAAAGCGTGGATATCATCAGAAAGTTGTTCTCTAGCTTTCAAAGTTTCTATTCCTATCCACAAGCTCTATCCGCGCATGGATACGAGGTGCGGATAGGACTAGAAACATCAATTCGTCCTGGCTTCAATTTGCGACTGGTATCTGTGGCGTCCTGGGTGTGGATTGATCCAGAAACGGCTCCCCATCTTCTTTAGCCCAAATCAAAGTGATTATCCTTGGTGATTGCATTGGGCTGGTTTGGGTAGCTTCCTCCTCAAGTGTATCCACGACTAAACCATGCAAGGCTTCCTTCATCTTCCTTGATCGCGACCTCGTCGTGGGACCGTCTTATCCTTGCAAGGGATCCTTCACACTTGAGCCATCCATAATTGCCCCTTGGTCTCCATCATTCTCTCCTTTCTTGAAAAGATTTGCCCTCGAATCACCTGCATCATAAAGGGAAATATCAGAGACATTAAAAGTAGCACTTATACCACCATACCCACCAAGCAGGTCGATCTTATAAGCATTGTCGCGTATCCTTTCCAGCACTTGGAATGGACCATCTCCATGTGGGTTAAGTTTGGACTTCCTTTGAGTAGGAAATTGTTCCTTATGCATATGCACCTACACCCAATCACCGGGCTCAAAGAGAACTCACACGCAACCCTTGTTTGCCAAATGAGCATAGTGCTCCTTCTTTTTCTCAATATTCGCCCTTATCTTAGCATGCAACTCCTTAACAAACTCGGCCTTCCTTTTGCCATCCAAATCTGCACGTTCGTTAGTTGGCAAAGGCAAAACATCTAAAGGGGTTAGTGAGTTAAATCCATAAATAGCTTCAAAAGGCAAAAAAAGTAGTGGTAGAATGAGTCACGCGATTATAAGCAAATTCAGTAGCGAGAAGACACTTCTCCCAATTCTTTAAGTTCCTTTGTATAATGGCACGCAACAAAGTGGTGAGGGTCCTATTGACTACTTCAGTTTGGCCATCAGTCTGTGGATGTGCAACAGTTGAAAATAAGAACTTCGTGCCTAACTTATTTCACACTGTACTCCAAAAATGACTAAGAAATTTCACATTACGGTCACTCACAATAGTTTTAGGCATATCATGTAAATGCACAATCTCCTTAAAGAACAGGTCAGCAACATGCGTAGCATCATTGGTTTTAGCGCATATAATAAAGTGCGCCATTTTGCTAAATTTATCCACTACAACAAATATGTTGTCTGTACTACTAGATGACCTTGGTAGTCCTAAGACAAAGTCTATGAAAATGTCTGCCCAAGGTTGAGTAGGGATAGGTAAAGAAGAATACAGACCATGAGGCTTAACTTTGGATTTTGCTTGCTTACATGCAATACATTTATCACAAATAAGTTGAACATCATGTCGTATGTTTGGCCAATAAAAATATTCTTTCAAAACAGACAAAGTCTTATGAACACCAAAATACCCCATCACACCTCCCCCATGCGTTTTTCTAACAAACAATCCACAAAGAGAACAACTAGGCACACACAATTTATCACCTTTAAATAAATAAACTTCTTGCCTAAAGAACTCTTCATAAGCCCGGTTTTCACACAACAACCAAATCTTACCAAAATCTTGGTCATTCTCATATAAAGACTTAACATGATCAAACCCAAGCAATTTAACATGTAATGTGGTAAAAATAGTATACCTCCTTGAGAGCATGTCCGCTACCACGTTCTCCTTACCTTGCTTGTATTTGATGATGTAGGGAAAAGCCTCGATGAACTTCAACCATTTGGCATACCGCTTGTTCAATTTCCCTTGCGCCATCAGGAACTTGAGGCTTTCGTGGTCGGAGTGGATAACAAACTCTCTTGGCAGCAGGTAATGTTTCCAGGTCTACAACATTCTCACCAACGCGTAGAGCTCCTTGTCATAAGTCGGATAGTTCAGAGTTGCCCCATGCAATTTCTCACTGAAGTAAGCAATTGGCCTCGACTCTTGAATAAGTATGCCCCCAATTCCAACACTGGATGTGTCACACTCTACCTCGAACACTTTATCAAAATCTGGCAAGGACAACAAAAGAGCATGAGTTAGTTTATCTTTCAATACATTAAATGCCTCCTCATGCTTACCTTCCCATTTGAACACTACGTTCTCCTTGAAAAGCTCATTAAGAGGGGCAGCAATTGTGCTAACATTTTGCACAAATCTCTTATAGAAACTTGCAAGACTGTGAACAACCTCATCTCGTTCACATTTGTTGGAGTTGGCCATTCATGAATTGCCTTCACCTAGCAGTCATCAACTTGAACTCCTTTTGAGCTCACTACAAAACCAAGAAAAACCACAGACTCCATGCAAAACGTGCACTTAGTCAAGTTATCATATAACTTATGTTCTTTAAGCACAACAAAAACTTCATGCAAATGTCGCACATGCTCTTCCAATGACCTACTATAAACAAGGATGTCATCAAAGTACACTACTACGAATCTACTAATAAAAGGACGGAAAACATGATTCATAAGACGCATGAACGTACTTGGGGCATTAGTCAACTCAAAGGGCATGACCAACCACTCATACAAATCATATTTAGTCTTAAATGTAGTTTTCAACTCATCCCCTTCTTTCATTCTAATATGATAGTTACCACTTTTAAGGTCGATTTTAGAAAATAAAATAGAACCATGCAACTCATCTAACATGTCATCTAACCTAAGGATAGGGTGACGATGCTTTACTGTAATTTTGTTAATGGCTCTACAGTCCACCCACACCCTCCATGTATGGAGCATGGACTCAGGCAATCACGAACAAATCCCTTCTCAACAAGTTCATCCACTTGGCGTTGGATTTTCTTGTTCTCTTCTAGATTAGCTGGGTAGGCGGGACGGTTCAGAATGCTGTTACCAGGTAGGAAGTCGATCTGGTGCTTAATCTCCCTCAGAGGTGGTAATCCTTGTGGTACTTCTTCGGGAAATATTTTCTCAAATTACTACAACGAAGAAACAACCTCACGAGGAAGAGAAGCGTCAATGTCATTAAGAGAAAGAAAAACATCTTTATAGAGAACAATAAGTACATATTACTTTGCCAATAATACCTCTTCCACCTCACTTCTATTGGCATAAGCACTTACTATTTTCTTCTCCTTCCCTTCACTTCCCTTCTTCTCTTTCTTTCCTTCGGCCTTAGTACCTCTTCCCCCAACCATTTTTCCTTGGCTATCTCCCATTGGAGTACTCATGACCTTGAAGTCCTTTGCAAGTTTTACTTGGTCCACATGAGCCTCTACTGGTGACAACGGGCTGAGAGAAACGGCCTCACCCTTCCACTCAAATGAGTACTTATTGAGGTACCCATCATGATGAACATGTCTATCAAACTGCCACAGGCGTCCTAGTAGTAAGTGGCATGCTTGCATGGGTACTATGTCGCACCACACCTCGTCCTTATATTTACCCACTGAGAATAGTACTAGTACGGATTTGGTCACCTTTAGGTCCTCAGTATCAGCAAGCCAGTGCAACTTGTAAGGCTTTGGATGCCTCATAGTTTCCAATCCCATCTTATCTACAAACAGAGTAGATGCTATATTAGTATAGCTACCTTGATAAGTAATAAACTTATCAATATTATTATATATATTGTTATATGTTTTAGATGATATTTTAATTATAATTATAGTATTGTTGGCTGCAAATGACTCATTTTTCAACAAGTCATGAGAATTAGGGTTTTTAGCGGAATTAGAGTTTTTGAGGCAAAATTTTTATTTGAGCAAATTAATGCACAATTCTTATGTATAATTGTAGGTTCATCATAGTAAAACTTATTTTGGATCAATTGGAGTTAAGGAAGATCTAATTCAATAGTGATTCAAAGAGATAAGGTTGATTGAACAAACTTGAAGGAACAATTGTGCAAAATAATGGAAAAGCCCAATTCTTCACCAAAATGCTTAGAAATATGTGGAAAATGCCTGCACACATCAGGTCCAGTTCAGCAAAAATAAAAAAATCAAGTGGGGGCCACATGATGTGATCCACGACTGACGATACGCGGATGATATCTGCATATTTCCAGCTGTGTATTGCAATACGGCTGGACTTTCTAGGGCATCAACTTGCATCCTCTTCCAGCTGGTTTTTGTAGACATTTTTAGATGAAGATAGGGTTCTGCAAGTGGGAGAATACATTGGAAGCATAAATGAAGACTTTTGTGCCCATTTGGAATCCCCAAGCAAGTCTTCATCATTTCCATGCATTAATGATTTATGCAAGTTGGAAAATGACTTGAGGAACATTTGTCTATAAATAGAAGTCATTTGTAAAGTATTTGAAAAAAAGTCTAAGTTGTAGAAAGTAGTTATAGTCTTTAATTCTCTACTTAGCTTGGTAAAGAATTAGTAGAATTCTTTAAATCCTTCAATAGAGTGGTGAGGAACATTGTAAGAGACTTTTGTAGTGCAATCTTTTGAAGGTGAATAAAGAAGAGGACTAATTCTCATATTGGTTGAGCAATTCTCAAATTCTCTCTCTCTCTTGTACTTTCAATAGTTGCCATGAATTCTATCTTTGAAGTTGAACTTTTAGTCGTTTCAGTAACTATGTTGAACTAAATGCTTCATCTAGATCATAGATGAAGCTAATGAATCAACAAACATGATTTAATTTATTGCACTTACTAAGCTTGCATTTGTTTGAGATCGTGAATGAACAAGCAAGGGAATTAACTCCATCTCTAACTTGATTAGCTCTCCGTTCTCTCTCTTCCCTCTTAACAAATTTTTGAATTTAGAAACTTTGCATTAGGGTTTAGGCCACCATCATGGCTGATCTTCAGCCTGATGGAGGCCTATCTTTGCCTCCATTAGCCTCACACGGCAAGTCTATATTACCAAAAACATTTGCAGCAGCCTTGACTAACTCTCATGACCGAAATTCCACACAAGATCATGGGAAACTAGCACTCTATCGTGGAGAGCCAGCCTTGTTTCTCTCCAAACAAGAGATGTTATCTCTTTCTCAACCTTTTCAGAATGCGCTTGTGGGTCGATTTGCGCTGGGAAGACCTTCCATGGAGGAGATTAGGAAGTTCATCTTGTCTCTTGGATTGAAGGCAGATTGTTCGGTTGGATTACTTGATGCCAAGCATGTGATCTTGAGGCCTCAAAATATGGAAGACTTCACACGGCTTTGGTGTAGGACAACTTGGTACGTCAAGAACTTTGCTATGGTGCTATCTCGATGGACCTTCAACTTTCGTCCAGATTGTCAATCTCCATTGGCACCGGTATGGGTCAATTTCCCAGATTTACCTTTACCGTTATTTTCCATGTCTATGCTGTCGAAGTTGGGTAGTTTAATTGGGCGTCCTCTACAAGTTGATGAAGCAACAGTTGGTTTAAAAAGACCGTCAGTGGCTCGAGTCCTGGTTGAAATGGATGTCTCCAAAATTCCCGTTAAGAGATTTTGGATTGATTTTGAAGAAGGAGGGTTTTGGCAAAAAGTAGATTATGAGAACCTTCCTGGGTATTGTACCCATTGCTCCAGATTAGGGCATACGGTGGAAGAATGTTTTGCCAAGAATCCGCATCTGAGGGAAGCTGGAACACGAAACTCTCATCAGCCGCTCAATGAAGAACAACAGAAACGTAAAGCTAAGTGGGTGATGAGGCAGAAACAGGTGACTGATAACAATGAGTTGCAGGCGATAGTAGATGCTGAACATGGAAACCAGACACAAGCAAAGGGGATGAACAATGATCAAAAACTCACTGGAAGTTGTTGTCGCAGAAACTGGTCGTGTTGCAGAGACGCAAGAAGCTGAAGCCCCATCCTCAAATCTGGGCTCGAAAGAGAAGGAGATTCAGGAAACTCAGATGAATGAAAGACAAATGCAAGCCAATGCTGCTCAGGTTGAGCCACAGCAATCAGTTCCAGGTGGGCCAAAAGAATCTAATGGGGACTCTTCGCAAACTGGACAACAGGAATCCATGAACGTGGGCTGTTTTCGCCATCTTGGGATTGCATGGGATGATTGTAGGGTGGAAGTTCGGGCTGGCAATGCTGATGGTAAACATCATCGACGTAGACTGTCAGCAGATTATAGGCAAAATGTAGCAGTTTTGGTGGATAGTTTCAAAGATTTTCAGCAGCAAATAGCTAATAGAATGCAGGCATTGGGGTTACAAAACCAAGGGACTGTTTCGGATGAGCAAGCTGTTGACCCTCCAGAAATAATGCTAGCAGACGTACAACAGAAAAAACTGGAGAAAAACTTAAAATCCAAGGGCATAAAGATATCAGTGGAACAACCAAAAGCTAAGTACTCTTTACGTTCTTTTAATGTTAAGTCCAATTAATCTCTTGTTTTGGAATTGTCGAGGGATATCGAGTATGGATAAACTTCGGCAATTACGTGACTTGTGTAAATCGAAGAATGTTAGATTAATTTTTCTTATTGAACCCATGTCGTCGGTGCAACATTTACGTAAGGTGCAAAGGTTTTTACATTTTGATTTTGGTAGCTCTTTTTTGGAAAATAAAATTTGGTGTTTATGGAATATAGGATACGATTGTATGTTTCAAGAATATGGAGATCAAATAGTTCATGGCAAAGTGGTGTATAATTCGGGGGACATTATCAACATTTCTGCAATTTATGCTAAATGCTCCATTGTGCGAAGAAGGGACATGTGGGTCGAATTGTGTTCTTTGGCAGGATCTATGCAAGAGCCATGGTTGGTGGGCGGTGACTTCAACGTTATTACCAAAGCAGAAGAAAGAATTGGTGGTGCTCCTCCTAATTGTCAAGCTATGGAGGAGTTCAACTTGGCAATAGCTCAATGCAGCCTCTCACAGATTCCGTTTGATGGGTCTATGTATACATGGACGAATGGGAGGGTTTGGCAACGGCTTGATCGTGCTTTAATAAATTCTTCTTGGCTTGAGGCATTCCAGGTGACTCGGATTTCCCACCTTAGTAGAGGGCGTTCGGACCACAGACCTATTCTGATTTCTTCTGCTCAATCAGCGAAACCAGCCTCAACTTTCAGATTCATCAATACCTGGGTCAAACACAAGGGTTTTATGGAAGTGGTGAGACATGCATGGGACAGACCTACATCGGGTAGGGGGTTGCAGAAATTACACAACAAATTGTGCTTTGTGAAGAAAACGTTACGTAGTTGGAATTTGGAGGTGTTTGGTAATGTGCACGATAATGTGAAGAAGTCAGAAGCTGTGATGGTGGAGAAGGAACTCGAATATGATCAGCAAAGAACTGAGTTCTCACGTATTAAATATGCTGAAGCCAGGGCAAATTATCTTCATCACTTAGCGACTCAATCAGAATTTTGGAGGCAAAAGGCAGCTATAAAATGGGCCAAGGACGGAGATGCAAATACAACATTTTTCCATGCTCAGGTTAAGCAAAAAAGAAACGCAAATTTCATAGGAAGGCTTAAAGGTGAAAATGGGCAATGGATAGACGATATTGATCAAATCAAACTCTCAGCTCAACAATTCTTTGAAACTCTCTTCTCTTCAGACAGTCATGGGAGAAGTGTGGAAGAATACAACTTGAACTTGCCGGTGGTTTCACAGGAGCAAAATGAAGATTTTATTCATCCCCCGTCTCTTCAGGAGGTTAAGGAAGTGGTGTTTGGGTTAGATGTTGATAGTACCGCGGGCCCAGATGGCTTTGGAGCTTGTTTTTATCAATCATGTTGGGATATAGTGCATGCAGACTTGTATGAGGCTATTCTAGATTTCTTTCGAGGGGCTACTATCCCACGAGGGATTTCTAGTACCTCTATTGTTTTGATCCCTAAGAAGCAAGGAGCATCACATTGGAAAGATTACAGGCCTATTAGTCTTTGCAATGTGAGTTCAAAAATAATCTCAAAGCTTTTTGCAGGTCGACTAAACAAGTTACTTCCTTCGCTCATTTCTCCTCTCCAATCAGGCTTTGTCCCAGGAAGGAACATCCTAGACAATATTTTATTGGCGCAAGAGTTGGTGCAGGATGTAAATAAAAAACTTGGAGACCCTAATTTAATTTTAAAATTAGATATGGAGAAGGCATATGATCGAGTAGATTGGCAATTTCTGCTTTCTATGATGAGAAAGTTTGGCTTTGAAGAAAGAGCAGTGGATATGGTGTACAGGATTATTTCAAACAATTGGTTTTCGGTGTTAATCAATGGACAGTCGGCTGGCTTTTTTAAATCAACAAGAGGAGTACGTCAAGGTGACCCGCTCTCCCCAGGGTTGTTTATATTGGCAGCTGAATTTTTTGGGAAACGGCTTCAAAAAATTCATGATGATAACAGAGACTGCAGGTATAAATCGAAGGGAGGGTCTATTCCATATTTAGCATTTGCGGATGATATGGTGGTATTTACAAGAGTTTCAAGTAGTGCATTAAGGATATTTGCTGATTTTGTTGAGGAATATGAAACTATATCGGGCCAAAAAATCAATTTACAGAAGAGTTTCTTTATTAGTTCTTCTAAAATTGCAGCTAATGTTGAGGCTTTGATTAGAAGAATTACTGGATTCCGTCGCCATCATTTACCTTTCACGTACCTAGGTGTTCCTTTAATGATAGGGAGACCTAGAAGCATTATGTTTGATGATTTGATGTCAAAAGTGAGGAATAAAATTCAGCATTGGAGCTGCAAGCTTTTATCCTCCGGTGGGAAGATTATTCTTATTAAACATGTGTTAGCTTCAATGCCTGTATACTTATTGCAGGTGCTCAGACCGCCACAGAGAACCTTGCAGGCAATGAAGAGAATGTTTAACAGCTTTCTGTGGGATGCAAATCTGGATTCCAAAAGACTTCATTGGTCTTCTTGGGAGAAAGTTTGTTTCCCAACTAGTGAAGGAGGATTGGGATTTCGTGCACTGGAAGATATGGTAGAGGCGTTTTCCATCAAGTTGTGGTGGAAGTTTAGGGAGTGCAAATCCCCGTGGGCTAAGTTTATGCATGATAAGTATACTTTGAATCATCACCCTTTGGAAATTCAAGTAAGGAGTGCTTCTCCAACTTGGCGACGACTGGAAAGTGTTCGTGAGGTAGCTGAGGAACATATTCGATGGAGATTAGGAGCAGGAATGATTGATTTTTGGCTTGACAGGTGGATTCTTGATGAACCTCTGGCAGTATACCATTCACAGAGTGACATGCCACATTTTTTGGTGGCTGAATTTTTTCATGGAAGCGGATGGAACAAGGAGAGACTTGCTCACTGGCTCCCTGCTAAGGTTGTAGATCAAATTATGCAGGTTCCTATTGACAAGGAGGAAAACGATATGCTGATTTGGGCCCCATCTACTAATGGTAGGTTTTCCACGTCTTCTGCTTGGCAATGCATTAGGCGAAGAAAAACCTCATCATATGTGATGAAAGTCATTTGGAACAGAAAATTGCCATTAAAAATATCTTTCTTGGTTTGGAGGATATTAGCTAATTTTATACCTCTTGACTGTGTGATCCAAAAAAGAGGAATCCAGTTGGTGTCATGTTGTCATTGTTGCAAACGGGCAAGGGAAGATGTTACACACCTTTTTTTGGAGGGCAGACTTGCTATAGAGGTTTGGAATCATTTTTGTAAATGTTTCGGACTACAACGTTCTCCATGGGTATGTGTTTCGGCAATGCTTATGGACTGGTTTCTGTCATCTTCGTCTGAGGACTCATTGAGATGTTTGGTCCCAATTGTTATATTGTGGTCTATTTGGAAAGCCAGGAATGAAGCGCGGTTTCAGAATCATGCAATGGAGGCTCATAAGGTGATTTTTGAGGTAAATAATTTTTTCCTTCTTCTTTCTCACACACACAAAATAGATAAGGCATGGTTGGGGGAGGATTCAGAAACTGTGTTGGCAAAAAAGTTTACTATTAAGCCGAATCGTAGGATATCTGTGGTATCAGTGTGTTGGAAGAAACCTTCTTGTGGGTTTCTTAAATTTAATACTGATGCTAGTGTGATGGACAGTAGGGCGTATGGCGGGGGGATTCTAAGGGATGTGTCAGGTAATATGTTGATTGGATTCTGTACCCAATTGGGTGGCTTGGATGTATTATCAGCAGAAACAATGGCAATGCTATATGCAGTCCAATTGTGTGTCAAAGAAGGATGGAGCAATGTTGTGTTTGAGACAGATTCTGCGGTGTTGGTACATGTGTTACAAGGTGAAATTATTGCTAAGTGGCCTTTATGTATAACGTTAGTGAAGATTCATCATCTCCTGACTCAAGTTAATGGTACAGTTAGTCACATCTTCAGGGAAGGAAATAAGGCTGCAGATTATCTCGCCTCGCTTCATTCGGAGCATGACTTAATCTTCCATAATATTACACAACTGCCAGCTAGGGGTAAGGCTATTCTTCAACTAGATTGTCAGGGCTTACCTTATATTAGAACATCATTTGTAAGGGAGTAGTACTCCTGGTTTATTGCTTTCTTTTAACATGTACTGGAGGTCTTAGGTCTAGTCCCCCTCCTCTTTATTTTATTTACTAATAAATAAAAGTTGGGGCTGGCTACCCCCTCCCGTGTACGGGATTTTGCCAAAAAAAAAAAAAAAAAGCTTGCATTTGTTTATGTGCTTGTTCAAGTTTTAACACTTGTTTTTGCTTGGCCAACTTAAACAAGTCATATTGTTGCTACTTGACATTGAGAGATGCTTGTAACAATGGAAAATGAACAAGTAATGCTTAAGACTTTCATATGAGAATAATGGAGGCTTAAGTGAATCAATACAATTCATAATTTCATAAGGTTTCATCATGAGAATAGTTGAAATCTTATCATTTCATAGAGAGATCTAGTTATGACACATATGGAATTGGATTCTAAACAAAGCAAGATAACACTTAGTAGGTCATTCATGCTTGGTTCATTAGTGGAATCTATGTTCTAAGCTTCTTTGCTTGAATTTTACAAAAATTCTCAATCATATATCTACTCTATTGAAGGGACCCTCTATCACTCTTATTTTCATTTGTGTTTAGATAATAAAAGTTAGTGAAAAAGCTTTAGTAATTGCACATATTTGATTCCTCATGGGATTCGACACCTAATACTCCAAATACTACAACCGACCCGTGCACTTGCGGAATAAGTTGGGAGATATGTTTTTATTACTTGATTTGTGTGTTTTTGTTCATAATTGTTATACCTAATCTACACCACATCAAGTTTTTGGCGCCGTTGCCAGGGAATCAAGGCAATATTAAGGCAAAAGCTAACTTTATTAATCTAAAACTTGTATATATTTGCTTGTAAATAATATTTTTTCTTTTCTTTTGTAGGTGTATGCATAGGAGCTTAAGAATTGTACTTCCATTTGATCCAGAAATAGAAAGAACCGCAAGAAAGGCAAGGAGACAAAGGCAAGAAGAACAAGCTAAGGTGGAGGAGACCGGTGACACCTCAAGTACATCTCAATCTCTATAAGATCAACAAGAGGTAACCATGGAAGAGGTAAACCAAAATCTCAACCCTCAAACTCGTTCTTTAAGAGATTTTGCTATGCCGGATCCAACCGGTTCTCACACAAGCATTATAAGACCACCGGTAAATGCAAATAATTTTGAACTTAAGCCAGGTTTAATTCAAATGGTTCAACAAAATCAGTTTGGAGGTAATGCTAATGAAAACCCACATTCACACTTGGCTAATTTTATGGAAATATGTGATATAATTAAACTAAATGGTGTTTCCGAAGATGCGATAAGGTTAAGATTATTTCCATTCTCTCTAAGAGACAAAGCCAAGCAATGGCTTCAAGCATACCCACTAAATACCTTTGCAACTTGGGCGGACCTTTCCAAAGCATTCTTGAACAAATATTTCCCACCGGTAAAATACTGCAAGACTAAGGATGGACATTACAAATTCAACCAATGCGAAGGAGAGTCTCTTTATGAGGCTTGGGACCGATACAAGGACTTAATAAGAAAATGTCCACATCATGGATTTCCCGATTGGTTAATAATTCAAACCTTCTATAATGGACTTAACTATCAAACCAAAATCAATATAGATGTAGCTGCAAGGGGAGCTCTCCTGGCAAAGTCGGCGGAAGAAGCCCAAGAGTTGATTGAAGAGATGGCGGCAAATCATTATCAATGGGCGAATGAAAGAGGTAATCCTAGAAGAACTCAAGGTATGTATGAAATTGATACTTTGGATATGCTTAGAGCTCAAATGCAAAATATGATGAATGTTTTCAATAAGCATGTCTCTAGTACTCAAAATTCATCAAATGTTGCATATTGTCATTTGTGTGGTGATTCTCATGATCCATCTTCATGTGCACAAGTTCAATATGTCAATAATCATAAGCCTTCTTCTTCTAATAATCCTTTTTCAAATACAAACAACCCCAGGTGGAGAAACCATCCAAATCTTGGGTGGAGGGAGCCAAAGATGATAACTCAACCCGAATTTTCCCAAAATAAACCGACTTGGGAGGTAGCAAATGAGAAGGTAATGGAAAGGGTTGAGCAATTTGAAGGTAGAATGATAGGAATGGCAAGATCTTTAGAAGATCAAATTGCTCAAATTGCCAAAAAATTAGACCTTAGGAAAAAAGGGGAGTTACCAAGTAGAACCGAAATTAATCCTAAGGAACAATTCCAAGCTATTGCATTGAGAAGTGGTAGAGTGCTAAAGGAACCAATCATTGAAGAATGTGGGAGTGAAAAGGATGAAAAAGAAGAAAAAAAGGAAGGAATTAGTAAGTGATACTGAAGTTATTGTTGAAAATATGAATTCTCAATCACAAACTATTCCTCTTCCAACACAAATTCCATTCCCACAAAGGCTTAAAAATGAAAAACAAGAAAAGGAGTTTGGGAAGATTGCACAAATGCTCAAGCAATTACATGTTAACATTCCTTTTGTATATGCATTTTTGCAGGTTCCTAAGTACAATAAATTTTTGAAGGACCTTTTGACCAAGAGGAAAAATCTTGATGACTTTGCAACCGTAGCACTCACGGAGGAATGTAGTGCAAGGATCCAAAACAAATTACCACCAAAACTTAAGGATCCAGGGAGTTTTTCTATCCTATGCACTATTGGTGATGTTAAATTTTCCAATGCTTTATGTGATTTGGGTGCTAGTGTGTCATTAATCTCCATGTCAATAGTTAGAAGGCTAGGCTTTAAGGAGGTTCAAAGAACAAACATTACATTACAACTAGCCGATAGGTCCATTAGGCATCCACTTGGTGTTCTTGAAAATGTCTTAATGAAAGTGGATAAGTTTGTTATCCCGGTTGACTTTGTTGTTCTAGATATGGAGGATGATATAAACATGCCTATCATACTTGGTAGACCTTTTCTTGCTACCGCTGGTGTAATCATTGATGTGAAAAACGGCACATTAAAGTTAAAAGTAGGGGACGAAGAAATATCTTTTGAATTGAATGAAATGATGAAACTTCCCTCTTCTACTTTTAACATGTATTTAATTGACGATTTGGATGATAATGTGCCTAATGTTTCATTTCTAGGAATTGGAAGCGCAAGAAGAAGGACAATGATAAGGAAGGGCCAATTACACTTCATTGACATATCTATACCCAAAGGAGTGGAGAATTCTTTGGGTTATGGTCCTAAAAATTGAAGCTTACATCTACAAAGTCTAGCTCTAGACTCTAAATGAAGCGCTTGTTGGGAGGCAACCCAACGTTTTCAACATTTTTGTGAAATTTTAGTTTGTATTAAGTAGTTTAAAGTATATTTGTTTTGATTTGTTTTGTAGGCATGCAATTTGGAATTTGAAGATCAAGTTTGATTCAAGATGTTAGCACCATAAGTCTGACTCTAAAATCCCTTCTTCTTTAACATTTCATACTTATGAATATGTTTAACATGTGTATTATGTGCTATATGAGGTGTTTTAGAAGTTGGAATTTGATGAAAGTTACTATTCATGGTTGGAAAACTTTTTGAGCAAAAAGGTCATTTGGAGGTTCAATGTGATTATTTGATGTTTGGCCTTGTTTGTATGTTTAATATGCTTAAAGAAACATGTGTGCATAATTGGTTTGGAAAGTGCATTCAAATTTTGCAATTTATGCATCTTTAAAATTCATGCTCAACCCATGCAATGTGTTTTGATTTTGATGCAAAATTTGAGAAATTTGTAATTGCACATGTGTATTTTCATGATTCACACTTGTTCCTAGTGTTAAAGAATTCAAAAACATGTTACATTTAAAGTTGAAAGTGCTGCAGATAAGGGAATAAACTAATGGAATAGTAACTTGCAAAAATTGGAAAATCACTACTTGTTGTAGGAAGTGATACATGGCACAGAGACACGCGGATACCATCTGCGTATCGCTGCCGCGTATCAACTTCTGGGAGCTCAGTGCAATACGTTGCACAGAGATACGCGGACATTCTTAGGAGATACGCGGGTAACATCCGCGTATCACTGTTCAAAGTGGTTTTTTATATCCATTTTCATTGGTTTTCAATTGGTTCACTTGCAACATGTGTTTCATAGTTTGGATACATGTTTTTCACACTCAAACAAACACTTTAACATATTCCAATCTTGCATATTCCTAGTTTAAGTTTAATTTTGTAATTTTGATTACATGGCATGAATGGTTGAATCTTGATATGAAGTAAATTTCACCAAGTTTCTTTAGCATCTTACTTCATCAATACACAATAGAGTTGCTCATCTTACTTGTTTTTCAAATTTTCACCCCCATGGAGCTACATTGCACAAACTAAGTGTGGGGGAAATCAAAGATTTTAAAGCATGCTATGGTGATCTTGTGCTTCACTAGCTATCTACGTATCATCTAACATAGCATTCAAGTGCTTTGAGTTATGAAAGCAGGGACAATGAGCACAAATGGATCAAATGAGGAAAATGATGAAGCATTGCAAAGAGAGACTTGCCAAAGGACAATAGACTTAAAGGACAATAACAATATCAACCTTTGGATTCTCAAACCAAACAAGGGGAGTTTTATTGTTTCATTTTTTATTCTATTTTTCCTTTACACATTGAGGACAATGCTTCATTCTAAGTGTGGGGGGAAGATATAAAAATATGTTTGGTTGGGATTTGGAAGTAAAGAGTGTTAAGATATTGTTTGGTAAAATATGGCCAAAATTTTTAAAAATTTGCTTCTTTAACATGTTTCATGCCATACACTTGTTAAATTCCTTTACTTTTTGAAGTAATTTATGCAATTTGTTTGAATAATTACTACAAGAACATGAGAAATAGTCATTATGAGATTAGGAGTTTTGTTTTTAAGAAAGTATATCTTGTAAAATAGTTGTAATTATGTCTTGATTTGGCATGTTTAATTCTAAGTTTCTTTTCTTTACTTAATTTTATATTTCTAAGTGGTAGATATGGACAACAAGTATGCAATGAATTAAGGGACAAGTATGTTATGTAGTTCAATGATAAATGATTAGTTATTTCTACTCCAATGATTCAAATTGCTTAGTATCCGAGAATCTTCATCACAAAATATTGATTTTCGCGTCAAAAGGCATTTGAATTAAGAGTATGCATAGCCAGTTTGATTGAAAGTGAATTGTTGAGTAATAAGGGGTCTTCATCGCAAAATGTTGATCCTTTCATCAAAAGGCAATTTTACTTCTCAAACTAAGCATTAATTTGTGGTTAAAACGATAAAAGTGTTGAGTAACCGGGGGTTTTCATCAACAAATGTCAACCTTCGCGTCAAAAGACACTTGCCATTATAAAATGCAATGTGTCCCTCTTGTGTATAATTGAAATGTAAATGATTGTCCATATTGAATACTTAGTTTGTGAAATTTTGTAAGGATAAGAAATTTGGTTGAATAAGTTTTAATCTTGATATAATTACATTCCTTTTACTTGGTATAATGAGTATTAGGAACTTAACAAGGAATTGCATAATGCCTATTTGCTTTATCTTGTGGAATTGCATTCAACAATGTAGCATTTATTATTTCAAAACCTTGAATCATTATTTGATCTCTTGATTTTCAAATTGCTTGAGGACAAGCAATGATTCAAGTGCGGGGGAGTTTGATAAGTAATAAACTTACCAATATTATTATATATATTATTATATGTTTTAGATGATATTTTAATTGTAATTATAGTATTTTTGGTTGCAAATGACTCATTTTTCAACAAGTCATGAGAATTAGGGTTTTTACAGGAATTAGGATTTTTTAGGCAGAATTTTTATTTGAGCAAATTAATGCACAATTCTTATGTATAATTGCAGGTTCATCATACTAAAACTTGTTTTGGATCAATTGGAGTTAAGGAAGATCAAATTCAATGGTGATTCAAAGAAATAAGGTTGACTGAACAAACTTGAAGGAACAATTGTGCAAAATAATGGAAAAGCCCAATTCTTCGCCAAAATGCTTGGAAATACGTGGAAAATGCCTGCACACATTAGATCCAGTTCAGCAAAAATTAGAAAATCCAGTGGGGGCCACAGGATGTGATCTGCGGCTGATGATACGCGGATATTATCCGCGTATTTCTAGCCGCATATCGCAATACGGCTGGACTTTCTAGGGCGTCAACTTGCATCCTCTTCCAGCTGGTTTTTGTAGACATTTCAGATGAAAATAGGGTTCTACAAGTGAGAGAATACATTAGAAGCATAAATGAAGACTTTTGTGCCCATTTGGAATCCCTAAGCAAATCTTCATCATTTTCATGCATTAATGATTTATGCAAGTTGGAAAATGACTTGAGAAACATTTGTTTATAAATAGAAGTTATTTGCAAAGTATTTGAAAAAAAGTCTAAGTTGTAGAAAGTAGTTATAGTTTTTAATTCTCTACTTAGCTTGGTTGAGAATGAGTAGAATTCTCTAAATCCTTCAATAGAGTGGTGAGGAACATTGTAAGAGACTTTTGTAGCGCAATCTTTTGAAGGTGAATAAAGAAGAGGACTAATTCTCATATTGGTTGAGCAATTCTCAAACTCTCTCTCTCTTTTACTTTCAATAGTTGCCATGAATTCTATCTCTGAAGTTGAACTTTTAGTTGTTTCATTAACCACGTTGAACTAAAAGCTTCATCTAGATCATAGATGTAGACACCAAATTTTGACACACCATTTACTTTTCAAACATTGGGGAGGTGTTTGTATTTTTGGGATCAAATTTTAATTTTTCAATAATCTCGGAGGGCAAAATAGTAAATTTTATCTGTAAATATTTTTTCATTATTTTTGGGAGTTTTAAATTCACATTTTTACTTTCATACGTATTTTTTTAATTTTCTGTGATTTTTTCAGATTTAATTGGTATTCTTTTTATATTTTTTAGCACAAGGGCAAAATGGTAATTTCACCTCGCGAACACCATTTTAGCTCATTTCAGGTCTCAAATTTATTTTTCTAATTCTTTAAGCGTGTTTCTAAATTTTCTTGATTTTTTCGAAGACAATCGCTATTTTTCTGTAAATACTGCATTCAAGGGCAAAATCGTCATTTTATAGTTTAAATTCATTTTTTAGTCAATTTTTGATTCATAAATGCATTTCCTAGAGTTTTAAGCATATTTTTAATTTTTCATAATTTTTCAAAACTAATAGCTATTTTCTGTATATTTTCGTTATCCAAGAGCAAAATTGTCATTTCACATTCTAAACTCATTTTTCACCAATTTTTAGGTCCCAAATTCGTTTTTAGGTTTTGAAGCATATTTTTAAGTTTTTTTCTAATTTTTTAGGGTGAATTTCTATTAACAAATTTGTTATTTACATTTTTCTTAATTTTTTCATTTTTGTAAGAGAAAATAGATTTTTAAAGATAAAGTTGTAATTTTAGTAGTCAAGTGCGTTTTGATCTTTTAGCCATTTCTTGAAAGATAAGTCTTTTGTTCACTATAAATACCCCCACTTGGGAATTTAAAAAAAGGGAGAAAAAAAAAAAGAAGTCTTGAGAGAGTTTTAGTTTTTTTTTTTTTTAGTTTTAGTTTTTAGTTTTTCTATTTCACACACCACACCAAGAACACACACTTTTTTTCTACACACATCATCAAGTTTTCACACACCACACCAAGAACACACACCACACATCTTCAAGCTTTCACACACTACACCAAGAACACACACTCACTCTCTCTCACACACTACACACATTACTCACTCTCTCTCACACACTACACATATTACTCACTCTCTCTCACACACTACACACACTCACACTGCACATATTACTCACTCTCCCCTCACACACACTACACACACTCACACTACACACATATTCACCTTTCTCTCTCATACACTACACACACTTCTCATGTACATAAAAACACATTCATACACGTTCACAAAACACACACAACACACACCAGATTCATGTACTCCCTATCAGCCCAAAAACTTCACCCACTTCTCTCTCACACACCACACACTACACACAATCACATCTCTCTTACACACACACATACACATCTCTCGCAGTCACACAAAACTCACACAAAACTCACACACAACCATTCAAACATACAAACACAAACCATTTTCATGCATTAAGCTCACATACAACACACAAATCATACACAAACACATACAACACATACATAGTAACACACACAGACCCAATACATGCACATAAACACACATCAACGCACACAAATACACACATACACCTCACAAACAAGACAAGATCATACACACAGCCTCCTTCAGACTCCCACTAGTCACATTCATACATAGATAAACACACAATTCCACACACTCACCTACACCAAATTCACAAACAGCTTACACACATTACAATTGGCACCCACAAATACTGAGGCAACACATACGCATGCATCATCTTCAATTCACAGAACCATTTTCTTCCCTGCCATCATAAACAACAATATACAAACCACCCCCCAACTCCTGGAATGTCATTAACGAACCTCGAACCCTCATTACAAATACACCAGAAACCCAAGCAACCCCAAATCCCACAAATGCCCCTCCATAGCTAAAGCATCACAGTCCTATTCTTCATCATTACCATCCTGCAAATCTAAATCGGACAACAACAAAACAATACCAGCACACGACACTCTAACTCTACTCTACCAGATCCACTGCCTTGTAGCTCCTTCGTCAAACAGTAGCTAGGCAGATCCATGCCATCATTGGACCATTATCACCATCGTATATGACAGACCAAATCATCTATAAATCTGCCCAAATTAACAAATCCTCATCGACATCCAAATCAAACATCCATCAGTACCCAATCATCACTACAGCATCCTTGAACCACCCCTCACCAACCCGAAGCTCTTCCACCCAACTGCCAGGCAAACCCAGCCTGTTGCCACCTTCTCACAGCACCATGGCTGCCACCCACAACAAGGAGTTCCTTGTCAGAGCATAGCCACCAATCCAGTCCGCTAGTGGCCTCATGGACTCAGGTAAGCTCCTTTAACTACCTTAATTCCTTCAGTAACTTGTAATTAGTAAAATGTTGATTGAATTTTGAGCGCTCCTGAGAAGTTTGAGAGAGAGAGAGAGACCAAGGAGACACGAGAGAGAGAGACCAAGGAGACACGAGAGAGAGAGAGAAGTGGGAAGAGCTGAAGAAATAGAAAAGAAAAAATACAAGAAGAGAACAGAGAGGAAAGTTGGGGAAGTAGGAAGACAGAAATGGAGAAAAACAAGAAGAAAATGGAGAAACAGAGGCAGGGAGAGACGCGAGAAAATAAAGAAGGGAGGAAGAAAGAGAGGAAGGAAAGAAGTGAAAGAGAGAAACGAGTATTCGGGAGAGAGGACCGAAATAGCAATTTGGGGGTTTGGGGGTTTTAGTGTGTTGTATTATTATTATTATTATTATTATTATTATTATTATTTATCATTCAAACGTGATTGATTTTGGTTTGGTCTAATCTGTTTTAATCGTCTGTTTAAATTGATTAATTAGTTAATTTATTCATTAATTTTGGTCTAGTTCAGTAATTAATTTAGTCAGCTGATTTGATTTAGTGTAGCATTTTTGGTTATTTAGTGTAAAGTGAATATTTGCATCTTTAGTCTATATATATTGTGACAGCCCCACCTTACCCAGAGGCGCACCAAAGGGCTTAGCGGACTGCCTGCCTAGCTCTCGCCAGGTCTCGATACACGCACTCACGGAACCGTCCAAGCATACTTAGATTAAAATAAAATAACTTAAAATGAAAGGAAATAAATAAAATACACTTCTTATTATTTAACTTAAAGATACGAGTCATATCAAACGATTACATGTCATAATTTACAAAATTTTCACATAACTAACCTAACTCCGCTAGACTATTACAATAACTTAACCGCCCATAATGTTCAAAACCAGTGGGCCCCGCTTTAATTTTTCGGGTAACCTGAGTAAAGGAAAACAAATAAAATGGTATGAGCTATAATAGCCCAGTGAATGTCCAATTCATGCAATCATACTATGAACGAATTATTTTGGTCATTAAAGACATAACTAAATTAATTAAACAATATATAAGCAATTTAATTAACATGTAATCAATGGCGGATACAGGGCTCAACTACGGAAGCAAGCTTAACCGTGGAGGAGCAGGTACTGATCACGTAGCCATGATATTCGGACCGAGATAATAGCTCAGGTCTTTATCAAGGAACAGATCAGTTTTATCAATCACAAGCCCTAACCACCAACACCTTATAACCTCCGTACACGCTACCACATCCGGGGGAGAAAAATCTCAACCCTGGAGGGCCAACACACAAACAAGAAAGTTCATTCCGGAGTTGGCCTCTTTGAGGATTCACAACTCAAAAGGAAAGAACATCACACCCTAAAACACCCCGCACCTTGTATCCTCCCACTTGCAGCCCGGTTGACTAGCCGTGAAATAACAGTGACGTTAGCCACGGTAGTCTCACACACACAAATAACATTTTAAGTAATGAAAGCGTATAACACATAGTGGAATAGATGTGATAAAGTACACACCTTTCCTTAACATCACATGTACTCACATAATAATGGCAAGTTAAGCATAATAAGTGCAAAATAAAAATATCACATTCCATGCATCATGCACACATAATGACACTCACCTGGTGCCTAAGAAAATATCTCGTAGAAAGGTCGGGTCTCACTACCGGTTCCTGCAATTTGAAAGAAATAATCTAATGAAAAACCCAATTTAAAACCCTAATTAACCTAGTAAGAAAATTCAAGAAATACCCCATTAAATTCTATTTTTTTTTTCTAGGGTTTAGGGTTTAGGGTTTAGGGTTTAGGGTTTAGGGTTCTAGGGTTTTATGCTAGGGTTTTCTAGGGTTTTCTAGGGTTTTTCTAACAAAATTTGGGCATTATTTCCCCTTAATTTTCGGCCCTTCCAATCTTGTTTTTCATCAAAATTTCAATCATCAAACCCATAATTCAACAAGTTCTACAACTTCTTAGTTCAATCTAAACTCAAATTCAATCAAAATCTCACTAAATCTCAAAGATTAAGCTCCAAGAACTTTCACCCAAACAACATGTTCTTCATGAAATTTCAAGGTTCCAAGGCCACATACTAGTCTATTCAACCATAAGAACACTTTATCTAACAAGTATATATCAAATTCTAACTAATTTCTTCAAGTAGTCTTAACAAGAAACTTGGTATTAAACTTGAATAAAAACTAATTAAAACATGAAATTAATAAGGTAAGTTCATGGTAAATACCTTAGATATGCTTAGAACTTTGATTAGAAAAGATAGAAGTCCACTTGCTATGGTTGATTTGAGCCAACTTGAGAGATAAAAGTCCAAGAAATTTGAGAGCAAAAATGGGGAAAGAAGAAGAAAAGCTTGGCCGGCCAAAGTGAGAAGGAGAAGAGAGAGAAATAGGCTAGGAAAAATGAAAAGAAAAGAAGAAAAGATGGGAAAATGGTGGTCCAATTAAATCCTTACAAGAGTAAAGTAAATAGTTAGTCATTTAATGCAAGAATGGCTACTTGGATTAATTTAATTGGTGAAAATTAATAACTCTTATCACTTATATATATTCAATAAATAGACATAAATTATTAAAGCAAATTAGGACAAAAATAGAAAGAGGAAAACCGGCCACAAGAAGAAAAAGAAAGAAAAGAATTTCGGCCCAAAGAAAAGAAGAGAAATTTCGGCCAAAAGAAAAGAAAAGAAAAAGAAGAATTTTCGGTCAAGGGAAAAGAAAATAAAGTGAGAAAATAAATGAGATTTTCAAGTAAAATTGAGCTAAAATTCAAGTAATCAAAAGACTAGAATATAATAAAATAAGCTAATCAAAATTTGAACACTAATATAAATTAAATGGTCAAATGAAATTATTCTAACTTTAGTACTTAGGTATTCTTGTTTAATAATGAAACCTTTAATTAAGTAACCTAACTAATTCAAGAACTCTTCCAAGTAATAAATCAAGGTCTAACACTTAACCCTAATTAGAGAAAAATGTATCTTATGTGTGTATTTTCTAGGGTGTTACATATATATTTATATATATGTATGTATGTATTTATGTATGTATTCTTTCTTTTTTGCATTCAAGTCCCTAATAATTTTATATTCTCTCCCCTCACATTTTGTTTTCTTTTCAATTAGGTTCTTAATTTACATATTTTACCCCCAATTGCTGGAATTTATGTTTTATCCCTATGTTTGTTTGAATTTGCAATTATAACTCTAGGCTTGCTTGAACTTCTATTTTTGCCCTTTTAATTTTGTTAGGATCTATGATTTTTGTACCCCCACTTAGTTTTAATTTTCAATTATGCCTCCATGCTTATCTATATTCATGATTTGATCCCTAAGTTTGCTTGAATTTACATTTTTCTCCCTCATTTTTAGTAATTTATCTATAAGCTTTGTTGCTTTCGATAGTGGTACCTTGACCTGTTTGTTCATTTTGATTAGTATTGGTACCGGGTCTCCAAAGAGGTATCCAGACTTCTTGTTATTTTCCTCTTTATGTGCTCCAATGTGCTCTAATGTAATTTTATGCATTATTTTTATTATTATTTGTTTATTTCTTATTTTACATACTTTTTGTGTATTTACGTATTTAATTTAATTTAATTTAATTTATTTTTAAATTTTTATTATTTTAGAAAAATATAATATTTTGTATTTAGCTAGTCAATGTAATAGTTAGATTATTTTTCTCACATTTTTAGCAAAAATTTTGTATTTAAATAGCAAGTGTAATAGATAGATCAGTTTTATTTTTTCCTCGAAAAATTGTAAATTAATTTCCCCGATGTAATAGTTAGGGCTTATTTGTTTTTCACATGCTTATGTGCTTATATGTTTTACCGCTCTTATTAGGATTTTGCATCTAGATATTATGCCTATGTGTTATGTGCTCCTACTTGATTTTATATGTCTTTATATATGTTTAATTTGTCTTTAAATTCATGCTTTGATATTTAATTCATGTATTATGATATTCCGTCACCACACTAGTCCAATGTTAATTGTGGCTTTATTCTTTTCCCTGCTAGTCCAACACTAGTGAGATTTTTTTAGAACGGGCTAGTCCAACGCTAGACCCTCAGGACATTTTAGTGTTAGGTGCACTTGTGTGCATTTCACATCTCATTTCACACACTTTTAATTTTCTTTCCATTTGGCATGATTTTATTATTATTATTATTATTATTATTATTATTATTATTATTATTATTATTATTTTGACATATTTTTAAAATGCATGACATCAAGGTTGCACCTCACTTAGAATTTAGGTCATTTTGTGTGATCCGACTAGAGATAGTCGCCTACGCACGTGGGAAGCGGTGGCGTACATGTTGTTCCCCCCTCCGTGAGTAGGAATATTCAGTCACAAGATATTAGTCCCCCGTATCCGTTATGTTGCATTCCCACTTTCTTTGACCACTTACTATATATTATTATTTTTCTTTCTTTTTTGCATTTCATTTTGCATTCACACTCATGACTCCCTTGAGGGTCTCGACTTGGATTTCGCAATTAATGCGATAATCTCGATCAAGCCTCGACTGGGACATTTCGACCCTCTTGATATTCACATTTAGACTTAGGATTTGCATTCATTTAGATACATCCAAATGCAATAGAATCTAAGGTTAATTTAGGAAATTTTGATTAAACCTTGCAACTAGCCTAGGCTAGGTTGAAAGGGTGCCTTAGGCAGCAAACCTTTGTCCTTCCCTTTCTTCAAATGTGACTCCTAGACCTTTTTCTCTCGTTTTTCGTAGACCGGAGTCGAAAAAGGGTTTTAAATGATTTTTCTAAAATTTTTATTTTTTATTTTTTTATTTTTTTTATTTTGTTAAACAATTTTTCGGGTGACTTGGTACACCCTAACTCAGTACCAAGTGGCGACTCTATTTTTCAAAATAAAACCCTTTTTCAAAATTAGTTGGCCAAAATTGTCGCATTTTTTTTTTGTCCTAGCCTTATTTTTTACCATTTTTCTTAAATAAACACTTTTTTAATAAAACTCGATTTTTCTCACACACGCATAGTTTTTTTCAAAAAATTTCTTTTCGAAAAGGGTTTCGGACTGGACCATCTCTTCGGGACGCGAGAGTCAATGACCCCACCATGTGTGTCATTCGGGGCGCGACAAGTAGATGAAGCTAATGAATCAACAAACATGATTTAATTTATTGCACTTACTAAGCTTGTATTTGTTTATGTGCTTGTTCAAGTTTTAACACTTGTTTTTGCTTGGCCAACTTAAACAAGTCATATAGTTGCTACTTGACATTGAGAGATGCTTGTAACAATGGAAAATGAATAAGTAATGCTTAAGACTTTCATATGAGAATAACGGAGGCTTAAGTGAATCAATACAATTCATAATTTTCGCAAGGTTTCATCATGAGAATTGTTGAAATCTTGTCATTTCATAGAGAGATCTAGTTATGACACATATGGAATTGGATTCTAAACAAAGCAAGATAACTTTTAGTAGGTCATTCATGCTTGGTTCATTAGTGGAATCTATGTTCTAAGCTTATTTGCTTGAATTCTACAAAAATTCTCAATCATATATCTGCTCTATTGAAGGGACCCTCTATCACTCTTATTTTCATTTGTGTTTAGATAATAAAAGTTAGTGAAAAAGCTTTAGTAATTGCACATATTTGATTACTCATGGGATTCGACACCTAATACTCCAAATACTACAACCAACCCGTGCACTTGCAGAATAAGTTGGGAGATTAGGTTTTTATTACTGGATTTGTGTGCTTTTGTTCGTAATTGTTATGCCTAATCTACACCATGTCAACCACTATCAATGATTAAATTGCATACCTTGCCCTTCACAGTGGAACGTGTGTGGAAGAGATTCTCCCTTTGATCCTGATCATCTTCTCCTCCTGGTTGAACACTTAAGGCACGCCTAGTGACCAATGCTTCTCCATGATCAGCTCCATAGTCCCCATCAGAATCATTGCTACCCTTCAAAGGTGGCATTTTCTCATCGTCACTAGAAGCGACACTTGCCACTTCTCCATCATCCATGACAATCATAGCTCACTTGTTGGGGTAGTTAACAACTATGTGCCCAAATCCCTAGCATCGAAAGCATCTAATCTCCCTTGTGCGTTGGGAACTCTTAGTCTTTGGTTTTTGTTGAGGCTTAGAAGCTAGGTAGCCTCTGGCTTCCCTTTCGCAATTTCCTTTGGTTGGAAGATTGGGTGAGCTTTCTTTTTCTAGAGGTCTAGCATCATACCATGGTGCTCTAGTTTGGGGACCCATGTAGCTTTTTGCCTTCTGCAATTTGAGCTGACATTCTACTTTGGTGGCCATGTCCACCAAATCCCTCATGTCTAGGTAGTGGCGTAGCTCCACTCATTCACTGATTTCAGGATTGAGTCCTCTCATAAACCGAGCCATAAGTGCCTCTCCATCTTCCTTCAAATTGGCACGGATAATCAGTATCTCCCTCTCTTTATGGTACTTATCTACCATCATGGACCCTTGTCTCAAAGTTTGGAGCTTCCTATGGACATCTTGAGTATAGTAACTGGGTATGAACCTCCTTTGCATAATAGTCTTCATCTCTCTCCATGTCCACACAAGCTTCTCTCCATACCTTCTATGGTTTTTGATTAGCTGATCCCACCAGATGCTGGCGTAATCGGTGAATTCTACTGCTGCCAATTGTACCTTCTTCTTCTCAGCATAATTGTGGCATTCAAAAATGTGTTCCACCTTACGCTTCCACTCTAGATAAGCTTTTGGGTCAAGCCTCCCTTGAAAAGATCGTATCTTCATCTTGATACTCCCCAAGTTGCTGTCTTGGATATTTGGTACCCTCCTCCCTCTTCGGGTAATCATATCCTCATACTCTGACATTTCACCTTCTTCTTCCACAAATGCAATATTTCTGAAAGCAGAAGCTTTTGTATGAGACGTCCTATCAAGCTTGTCAATGATCTCTTCCTCCATCATTCGAAACCTTTAGTCCCTGTCTCCAGCCAAAGCCTCCCTAAACAACTTCATATCAAATGGTGGAGGGGTTTGAGAGTTATTTCCTTCGTTTGACATGCTTGCAATAAAAGGTTAGTAGCACAAGAAAACAATTAAGAAAAAATAGTCTTACTTGCTCCCTTAGTGTATACACTCGAGACCCTCGTGCATCGCTCAAATTATGTGGCTTTTTCCTGAAGCTGTGCTCACCTCTTAGTCCTTTTACCACTCTAAGTGCTTTCTTGTTGGCCCTTGAGAACCAATCAATCACCCTTACCAAGTGCTAATGAATACCCAAAGTACAAGAATACTCTTGTATATTCTTTTCGAAGATTTGGAATACTTCTATTCTAGGGAACATTTCATTTTTTATGTTGAGATTGTTACATAGGAGACTTCCTTTGGTAGATATTTTGTAGCACTTTGGTGTGCATGGCCCCTCTAGATGTTTCTGTTGTGCTAGCCCATTGATTGAATTTGTTGAGCATGTGTTTAGTTTGGGAGAATGCTCTACTCTGCTTTGGGATTATTTTGGTGCAGCTGTGGGTTTTTCATCTAATCATTATCACTTACGTAGGAGGATTATGGATTGGTGGTTGCTTCCTGCTACTAACTCATATGTGGAATTTTTGCATCATATTTCTCTTATTTTAATCTTGTAGAATTTGTGGAAAGCAAGGAATGAATTTGTTTTTGCAAGTAATGGTCTCCCTGGGGATCTTATTGCTAGAAGGATTTTCAGAGATATAAAAATGACATGGGAGCAAAAATTTTGGAAATTCGCTAATGTTAGTACTTGGCTAGATTTTTGTTGTAAAGCTGGTATGATAAAGATGGAAATTCGTTTTACCATAGTAAGGTGGAGTTCTCCTATGGATTATTTTAAACTCAATGTTGATGGATGCTCCAAAGGGAGTCCAGGTGATTGCGGATGTGGTGGAATCCTTAGGGATGCACAGGGTAAGGTTATTTTTGGGTATGCTTGCTCACTAGGGTATAGATCAAGTTTGGAGGCAGAATTCTGTGCTGTGCTTCATGGTGTTCGGTTATGCTGTCAACAGGGAATTCAGCACTTTCATGTGCAATCGGATTCGCTTGCTTTGGTTAACATTGCAAATGGAAAAATTTCATGCCTGTGGCGTTTATATTCATTATGTGAGGAGCTATATAGTTTCAGTTCACATGTTGTGACTTTTACACATTATTTTTAGGGAAGCAAACATGCTAGTAGACATCTTGTGAAATGAGGGTTTACTATCAAACAATAATTAGTTTTTTTGAGGAGTTTGCATCTTTGCCAAAAGAAGTCCGAGGGGCGGTTAGACTAGATCAATTAGGTTTTCCTGCTTGCAGATTTAAGAAATGTAGAGTTTTTTTCTTTAATTTTGATTGTGTAAAGGAAGGTGGTACTCCTTATTTCTTTTTCATTAAGTTTTTACATATGTAATAATTGAGGTCAGGTTTATGTCCCCCTTATATTTTCTTTTAAATTATTAATAAAATTATGGAATGGTGCCCACCCCCATGTACGGGGTTAGCCAAAAAAAAAAAAGAAAATATTTGCCCATAATTTGTTAAGGAAATTTATCTCTAATGAAATCAATTTAATTACCACGCCTTTGAATGATTTTTTTTGGGGTACCAAATAAAAACTTAAGTTCTACTGATAGCAACGTGATGGTTTGTAGGTGGGAGTCTAAGAATGCCAATCTTCGCAATTTTGAAATTCGTAAAAGAAGTATAAGGCTATGTTTGGGAGGAAGGAAATGGAGGGAAAAGAAAAGAAGAGAATGGTTTTTAGGAATTTTCTTTGTTTAGGAGTAAGGAGGGAAAAGCATAGAAAGGATTTTTAACCACTTTTCTTTATTTGGGAGTAAAAATAGGAAAAGAAAAGAAAGGAAATGGAAGGAAAAACTCTTATTTTCTCTTCCAAAAATTTTTGGAGGAAGTGAAAGGAAAGGAAAAGAAAATTTTCTTTCCCTTCTTTCTTTTCTTTCCTCTTCTTTTCTCTTCTTTTCTTTTCCATTTTAACTCCCAAACTAAGCCTAAGTCTATAGTCATGTCTTTGAATGAACAAGACCTCTAACTTTCATCTAATCTAATCTTTATAACTTTCATCTAATCTAATCTTTATCTTTATCTTTATCTATATCTAATCTATATCTATACTATATCTTTATCTATATCTAATCTATATCTATACCATCTTTTAAAAGCATGGTGAGTCTTAGTAGCTGTAGAGTAATTGCATTTTATGGTGTTGGTTTTCAAATGTGCCTAAAATACCCTTTTGTGCTACAATGATATACTTAAGTACAACGTTGTTGTGCCTCTTCATTTTAATTGCATAGTACTTAAATAATATTAGTTGGAGGGGAATTTATGGGGGTGTTGAATAGGATGAAAATAATCTATACTTCCTTTAAAAATATGGGGAGTTTTAACAATTTAGAGACTTCGCACTTTCTGGTGTTAGTTTTTAAGTATGCCTAGAATGCCCTTTTGTGCTATAATGATATACTTAAGATGGGACTAAGTATTGGTTGATGAAGAATTCAAGGGGTGTTGAATGGGGTGCCCCTTAATGGAATCCCTTCATAAGGATTTTCAATTTGTCAGTTTTACGGGACCTTTCACTCTTGGTCATTTGGATCCCAGACATGTTCTTATCCGGTTTGATCTTGAAGAAGATTTTCACTGATGCTGATTAAGGGGGCTATAGACTTTTCAGGGTTTTGTTATGAGAGTGTTTAAGTGGTTTCCTTTCTTCTCAATTGATACAGAATCTTTAGTCGTGCTTGTTTGGATTCAGTTTAATCATTTGCCAGTTCACCTTTTTGCCAAAGGTCTACTATTTTCTATTGCAAGGTTAATTGGAAACCCATTGAGGCTTGATGCTTCTATTGCAACTCTTTCTAGTGTGAAAACCTCCCTTCATATTGTCACTCGTGTAGGAAATTGGGTCATTTTGTTGATGAGTGTTGAACTGGAAAACATGAGAATCTTCAACCTATTCAACACTATTAACAAGCTTGGATTGTAAAGTCTAAGAATGATGATCAATTGCTCTAGAAGTCTATTTTGGGAAATGAGGTACAGGAAGTAGAGCAACAGAAGGACAATGACGTCTTGAATAGTTGTCGTGTGACCCATTCAAATGCAGCAGATGGTGATCAATCTCTGATCAATCCAATAGTGGTAATTCACAATTCTCTCCGAAACTAATTGTCGGTGAGAATCATGTTAAAAAAACCCAGGTGATGGGTGCGGTAGAGAATAAACAGTTGCCTGCTGCCATGGAGGTGAATGATAGTACACTTCAGGTGTCGCACCCGATTTTTCAAAATCATGCAACCAAAATGATTCCATATATCTACCAATAACATCATGACACATATGAAATTTCTCATCTTCACAAAACAAATGCAACAAGAGTCAATCTAAAAATGTAGATTTTAAAGCTTTATAACACTCTACATGCATGTTATCTATGAAAACTTGAGTAAAATCTAGATAGCAATTCGCCACATAGTCCTTGCCATGAATGAATTGGGTAAGAAACTTCATCAACTCATTAACATGATAAAAAATTAACAAAGTCTTAACAGCATCATGTATTTTATTATTTTGCTTCAAACAAAAGTTCAAGTGATTCAAATGCATACTTTCAAATGATCTAGCAAAATAAACACACTTGTGATATGCAAATGTATCATACAATGAACACACAAAGATACTAGATGTATTGAACTCTACATGACTCCTAAAATTAACTAGATTACTACTAAACACAAAATGCAAATGACTATGCAACATACTAGCAAACTTATCTTCAAAACACAAATAAGGATCAACAAAATAAACATGTTTGTTATAGGTAAAAATATCATGCAATAAGTACACAAAATCACAATACACATATGACTTGACCTGATTTTCACATTTAGTCAAGTTTTGACTAGAGCCAAATGAAAATAATCAAGTAAGTTATCATGAAATTCAAAATCACATTTGAAATCAATGGTAGGAAAATCAATTCACTTTATGCCACCCGTCAAGTATATTATCTCATGTAAAGTCAGAATGATAATACTCCCATGTAAGCATTTGATTGGTTCATCCACTCCTGCATGTTTTCATTATTGAATTGGTGAAACTTGGTATAGGATTCTTCACAACAACTCCTTTGTTCACCAACTCAAGCATTTGATGTATTTTAATCTCCATCAAATTGAATTGATAATAAACTTCAAATTGAGACTGCTGCACCTCGAAAATAATGCACGCGGGTCAGTCAGTGACTGTCACTCCCTAAAAAGGCAATTCGATCCAGTGACCTTTTTCGAAAAGAAAGTTTTTGAAAAACCATGTGTGTGAGAAAAAAATCATTTTTTAGTGAAAAAGTGTTATTTTTAGAAAACATAGTATTTTGAAAAACAAAACAAGGTCGGCACTAAAAATGTGATAGTTTCGGCCAAATAATATTGAAAAAAGATTTTATTAAAAAAATTAGAGTCGCCACTTGGTATTGAGTTAGGGTGTACCAAGTCACCCGAAAAATCATTTAACAAAGTAGAAACAAAACTTTAGAAAAAACAGTTTGAAAGCCTTTATTCAACTCTAGTCTACAAAAAAACAATAGAAAAAGGTCTAGGAGTCACATTTGAAGAAAGGGTAGGCAAAGGCTCGTACTTAAGGCACTCTTTGCACCTATCCGAGGCTAGTTGTGAGGTTTAATAAAACTTTCCTAAAGTAACCCTAAATTCTATCGCCTCTAGATGTGTCTAAATAAATGCAAGTCCTAATCCTATTGTAGTGTCGGGAGGGTCAAAATGTTCCGTTGAGGCCTGATCAGAATTATCGCATTAATTGCGAAATCCGGAATGAGGCCTCGAGGGAGTCAAGAGTGTGGATGCAGAATGGAATGTAAAAAGAAAAAGAAAATAGTATTATAGATAATAAGTGATCAAAGAAAGTGGGTATGCAGCATAATGGGTACAGGAGACTGAGAAACTCGTGACTGACTGTTCCTTACTCACGGAGGGGGGAATGACATGTTACGCCACCGCTTCCCATGTGAGGAGGGGACTATTTCTAGTTAGATCACACAAATGACCTAAATTCTATGTAAAATGCAATATAGATGTTGTGCACTGAAGATGTGTAAAAATAGATAATAGTAATAACATATATACAAAACTCATGCAAAATGGAAAATCCCTAAAAAATAGTGTGTGAAATGATATGAAATGCACACGATGTGTGAAACTACTACTAAAATGACCTAAGGATCTAGCGTTGAGCTAGCCCTTTCTAGAAATTCCTCACTTACGTTGGACGGGCAGGAAGTGATAAAACCACAATTAGTATTGGACTAGTGTGGTGATGGAATAATAAAAACTAATAAAATATAAATCAAACTAACAAAACATAAATCGAAAGAGAATAAACATATAATGACATATAAGAGAACATAGGAAGCACATAACACGTAAACATGATATCTAGATGCAAAACTCTAAGGAAAGCAGTAAAACAAATAAGCACGTAGCACACATAAAGCACATAAGCCTTAACTATTATGCCGGGGAATTTAACTCACAATTAAAATGAGAAAAATTAAAAATGATCTATCTATTACACTTGCTATCTAAATACACAAATATTTGTACAAATACGAAAGAAAAATAATCTAGTTGTTACATTGACTATCTAAATACAAAATCTTGCAAAAATAATAAAATCTAGCCATCTATTGCATTTTTGCCAATTAATGAGATTCGAAACAAAATAGCATAAAGTAAATAAATATGCAAAAGTTATGTAAAATAAGAAACGCATAAAAAATACATAAAGAATCATCACATAGGGGCACATTTGAGCACATAAAGAGAAATTAACAAGTAACGGAAGTACATCTCTTTGAAGACCTAGTACTAAATGCTAAGAAAATAAGCAAATGTGTTAAAAGCACACTAATTACTGGAATAAATCACAAACATAAAATTCTAAGAAATTGGGGGCAAAATGCTAATTCTATTAAACTAAGCGCTTGAAAACAAATTCTAAAGGCTTAATAGGTAAAATTGAAAATTCAACTAATCAAGGGGAAAAATTGAGAGTTCACACAAGTCTAGGGGTAAAGATGCAAATTAACGCAACTTGGGAGGGATAAAACAATAAATTTTAGCAAGTATGGGGTGAGCTTACAAATCAGAGTACTTAGGGAGGGGACATAATTTGAAAGTAATGCTTTAACAAATAAACCATACTGAAAATCCTAAAATTACACCAAATCCCCTCCCAATTCCTATTTCGATTAACCAAATACACAATTCCCAATTTTTCCCAAAAATCCCAATGTGCGCTTTTGTTTTTCTCTTTTTCTTTTTCCAGAACTCCATTTTTCTTTTTTGTTCTCTCTATTCTCTCTTTTTGCCTTAGCTCTTCTGTCTCTGTCTCTCCTCTTTATCTCTTCTTCTCAGTTTGGAAATTAGGTAAATTAGTAAATCTCCGAATGGTTGACGGGGACCACTATCCCAGTACAAATCCCTAAACAAGGCAAGGATAAGCTTCCTAATCTTATTGGTTTCCTGACAGCCTGGTTTCCTAAATACTAGGATACTATATTTATAAATAAAACCATGCCTTGTTTCTTGAAATTATTATTGCAACACAAGACAAATCTAGATAGAGAAAAATAACAAATAAGAGCAGCCACCTTGAGAAACTGTTTCTTCCTCTCTCTTTTCCTCCTAATAAATAGGTTTTATTCTTCTTGTGTTCTCCATAATAATTCAAGGAGCGAGCACTCAAAAAGCAAGGCAAGTAAGCTCGTAGAGGTTTCCACAAGGTTGTGTTTGTGCAGATACAGTTAAAGGGTCTACACTTGGAAAGCTTTTGTGGAAGATCAACCTCTTTAGCAAATAAGGATCTTACCATTGGAGCATAGAAATCATCTATGCTTGAGACATTAGTTAGGAATTAGGATTTCTAACTTGGTGCAGCTCAATGTTCACAAGAGTCTGAGGTTGACAATGCACTTGAACAATAGCAGCAATAGCAGCAACCTGGCAAAGTTAAAGAGCAGCCTCCTGAACAGTCAGCTAAGAGCATTAGACTAGGAGGAAGCAACAAGCTCTACTGTCTTCTCTTCCTCTCTCCTCTCCTCTATCCGTCTCGCCATCTCTCTGGTTTACTCTCTATTTTTCTTCTTTCTCTAGTTAGTCTTTCTCTTTCTTTCCATCTCCTGTCTCTCTCTCTCTCTCTCTCTCTCTCTCTCGCATCCCCCTATTATGGCTGTGGAGATGGAGGAGTGATGTTTGGCAGTAGTGATTGGTTTGTAGTGAAAATTTGGGGTTGTGAGGGGTTGTTATGGGTATTTTCTACAGGTTTATTGGCTGGTTTGGTGATTAATTGAAAGAAGAGGTTTTTGGCTGTTGTGGGGAGATCGTGCCTGATGGTGGCCATTCGACGAAATTAGTCATTGGGGCGAGAGAGATAGTGATGAGGGCAGAGATGAAGTGGTATGATGATGGAGATGACTTTGGTATAAGGGGAGGTGGAGATGGTGATGGGTATTTGGGCTTTTGGTGGCTGCAATGGTTGATTGGAGTGGAATTAGGTGGTCTTGTATGATGGTGGTGGAGGTGCAATTGAGTTGTTTGGCCGTGCATGGTGGTGGTGACTATTTTCTTGCAGGTATAGAATGTGAGTTATAGTGGGAGAAAGAAAAAGGGTTGATGGTGCTATGGTTGTTTTTGGTTAGATTGGCAGTTGAATAGCTTGGTAAAGGGACTAATTGCGAGGGGAATTGAGTGATGAATTACAGGTAGAGCTGCGACAATGGTGGTGTTGAGGTGATTGTGTGTGTGTAATGGATGATTTGCAGGTGAATCGGAGCTATTCTATGGCTGTTCGTGTAGTGTCGCGCCCCATTTTTCGTTCGAAAAGTTAGAAAAAGGTAGAATTAAATGTTGTGTTTATTTATTGGAAAAAGAGTGTAGGTTTTTGTAAAATGATTTTTTAGAAAATGCTTTTATTTGAAAACAAAAAGCAAAGGGCCTAAAATGGGACTTTGAAAATGCGACGATTTTTAGCCCGAAAATAGAGTCTAAAAAAGGGTTTTTAGTGAAAAAGGAGTCGCCACTTGGTATTGAGTTTTGATGTACCAAGTCACCAGAAAATATTTTATAAAAGGTAAGGAAATCGAGAATGATTTATTTAGAAAATGATTTTTGAGAAAAAATGTAAGAAAAAACAATAAAAACCCTTTTAGACAACTCCAGGTCTTTGAAAACAAGAGAAAAAAGGCTCGGGAGTCACAGTTGAAGAAAGGGAAGGCAAAGGCTTGCGCCTAAGGCACCCTTTCAACCTAGCCGAAACTAGTTGCGAGGTTTAGTCTAAATTTTCCTAATATAACCCTAAGATTTTATCACTATTTGGATGCAACTATATGAATGCAAATCTAGTCCTAAAAATGGATATCAGTTAAGGGACAAAATGTTCCAGTTGAGGTCTGGTCGGAATTATCGCATTAATTGCGAAACCCGAATATAGACCTCGATGGAGTCACGAGTATAGATGCAAAAATGGAATGCAAAAGAAAAGGAAAATAGTAATATAGATAGTAAGTGAACAAAGAAAGTAGGGATGCAACATAACGGGTACGGGGGACTAATAGGCTTCGTGACTAGCTATTTCGACTCACGGAGGGGGGAATGGCATGTACGCCACTGCTTTCCCACGTGAGTAGATGACTATTTCTTAGTCAAAAATCACACAAATGACCTAAAATTCTATGTGTAGTGGAATCTAAATGTTATGCACTAAATAGATGTTAAAATAGGTAATAAGTGATAATAATACATAAAAACCCATACAAAAATGAGAAAAGGCCTAAAAAGAGAAATGTCTGTGAAATGGTCATGAAATGCACACAAGAAATGATTTTAATACTAAAATGACCTAAAGGCCTAGCATTGGACTAGCCTATTTTCTAGAAATTCTCTGCTAGCGTTGGACTAGCGAAGAAAACGAAATTAACCACAACTAGCGTTGGACTAGTGTGGCGACGATACACATATATAATAATAAAGCAAGTAAATAAATAAAGCATAGATTAAAGCAATAATCACATAAAAGCACATAATAGCACATAGAAGCACATAGCATATAAGCATAACTCTAGATCCAAAGTCCTAGGGAAAGCGAATAAAACACATAAGCAGATAGCACACATAGCACACAAAAGCCTTAACTATTACACCGGAGAAAAACCTAATTACAATCTAAAATGGGAAAAAAATAAAAGATAACCCATCTAACCTATCTATTACATTTTCTATTCTAAAATACATAGGCTTTTGTTAAATAGATAAAATATAAACTATCTATTACATTAACTATCTAAATACAAAAATTTTGCTAAATAGAATATTACCTATCTATTACATTTCTTTGAATAGTTAAAAATTAAATTTAACTAAACAACATGCCATAAATAAATAAATACTCACACATGAATAAAAAATACTAAACACAAAGAGACACATAAAAAAACATATAGAAAAACACGTAGGAGCATGTAAAGGGACATTGAAAGGATAATAAGGGTACCTCTCGTTCGAAGACTCGGTATAAATGCTAACAACATGAACAAACTTATCAAGGTACCAAAATAAACCATTAATTAAATAATTTCATATTAATCACTATAAACATGCCACAATAATTCAAAACAATTATAGCAATAATAAACAAAAATTGAAAAATAGTTAAATATTTAGGAAGAAAAATGAAAATTGTTTAAGTAAAAAATAAATAAATACATAAATAAACAAAATGAAATAAAGAAAATAAAATAATAAAATATAATAATACATACTTAAGCTTTTAGCATCCAAATAAGAATCACCAAAATAACTAAAAGAGAAATAAAGAAACTAATTTGAGCATTAATTAGATAAAAAGACTAAATTTTGGAACATTAAAATAAAATAAAATATGAAAAGAAAATAATTTTAAAAACTTGAGGAATTGATTAAATTCTTTTTTTGTTTTTGACAAAAAATAAAAATGTTCCAAGGTTTTGGCTTAAAAGTGGAAATTTAGGCAACATTGTTAGAATAAAAATATAATTTACAACAAACTAAAGGGTGAAATTACAATTTCAAACCATAGTTAAGGTATTAACATGATTTACAACAAATTTAAAAGGGCTAAAATATAAATTCCAGCAAGTATAATGCCAAAAATAAAAATTTCCAGCAATGCTTAAGGCCAAGAATATAATTTCAGCAAAGTCATTAAATAATACATAATTTACAGCAAACATTTAAAGGCAAAAATTTGAGTTCTAGCTACTTGGGGGGCAAAAATATAAATTCCAGCAATATTGGAAGGCAATAATGTAATTCTAGCAAAACATAATGACAAAAATAAAATTTCAGCCAGGTTGGGGGACAAAAATGCAATTTTCAGCAACACTAGGGACTAAATTACAATTTCCAGCCACATTCAAAGACTAAAATACAATTCCAGCAATATTTTAGGGCCAAAAATACAATTCCAGCAATGCATGGGGGTAAAAAGGTGAACTAGAGCAAACCTAGGGGGGTGAAAACATAATTTCAGCAATATTTAGGGACAAATTTGCAATTTCAGCTAACTAAGAGGTATACAATTGCAATTTCCGGACATATTAGAACATATTGCAATTAACTTGGATATAGTTGAAAGAAATTACAAAATTTTGGGGGCCAACTAAAATAAAATGAGTACTTAAATGAAGTAAACTAAAATATTGAAGGGCATAATTAAACAATTAAGAACCTAGGGGGCAAAATGTAAATAAACATAATCTGATAAAAACAATAATAAAAATAAATAACTAAAAAAAAATTAAGTTTTGGCTACGATTTTTTCTTTTTCTTCTCTTCGGTTTTTATTCTTCTCGACCTCTCCTACTCTCTCACTCTCTCTTCAGCTTTTCTCCTCTCTTCATCTCTTCGGTTTTATCTATTCTCCTAATCACTCTTAGTTTTGTTTTCCTCGGCTCGCTCACACTCACCTTCTCTTCTTCTCTTCGGTTTTTCACTCACTTTCTCGGTCTGTCTCTCTTTCTCTCCGGCTTCTCTCCTTCTCTTCAGCTCACTCACTCTCACTCTCTTCTTCTCTTCTTCTCTTCGGCTCACTCACACTCTCTTCTTCTCTTCTTCTCTTCAGCTCACTCACACTCTCTTCTTCTCTTGGCTCACTCACTCTCACTTTCTCTTCTCTTTTTCTCTTCTTCTCTTTTTCTCTTCTTCTCTTCTTCTCTTCAGCTCACTCACTCACTCTTTCTTCTCTTCTTCTCTTCCTCTCTTCTTCACTTTATCACTAGTTCTTTCCTCAGTCTCTCTCCGAAAGCCAAAATCAATAATCAAAGACCCAAATCTCTTAAATCAAAACCCAAAATCCTCAAACCCACAAAAATACAAAAACACCACAAATCGAACATCCTCTACACAAATTTCATTAATTGGAATACAAATCAAAGCAATTAACAGGGTTCCATGAAGCCTACCTTTTCTGCCGAAGGAAGGGGTGGTCCAATGGTGGTGGTGAGTTGGTAGTGCTGGTGTTGGTCCGTGCGTGGGTGGTGGTGCACCGCGGTCTGTAGTGAGCTGGTGGAAGAGTGGCAGGTGAGGTTGTGAGTGCAGGCGTGTTGTGTGTGTTTGCTGATTGTGTGAATGGAACTGGTGTGTGTATTGTCTATGAGAGAGCCGAGAAGAGAAGAAAAAGAAGATGTGTGTGTCTTGAGAGAGAGAAAAAATAATGGAACTGATGGTGTTAATTGTGTGTTGTGTGTCTGATGATGAATGTGAGCTTGAGTGTTGAGGGAAGAAAAATCCAATCCAAAATCCCTTCAAATCTGCTGAATTGCAGGGGGAGTTGGTTTTTTCTTTTTTCTTTTTTTTTTGTGCTGCTGCATGCAGTAGCTTTTCTCTTTTTTTTATTTTTTTTATATGTTGCTGCCTGCAGCAGCTTTTCTCTCTCTCTTTTTTTTTTAATGCTGCTGTGTGCAGTAGCTTTTTTTTTTTTTTTTGAGAATCCAAATAAATAGTAAATAGTGTTGAAAAATTATGAAAATTTTATGAAAAATCTATAAATTCATAAAATGCATGTATAAAATTTTTGGTACGAAAAAGAACATATTTGAATATGTGTCATATGTGACAAAAATCATGAAAAGAAAAAATAAAAGTACTAAATGACCCTTAAAAATCACAAAATTTTTACACAAAATATATTATTACACAAAAATATGTATACTAAAATTTTCACTCAGAAATTTTAACATACATGCATTTTTGGGTAACGTGCCCTTAACAAACAAAAAAGATGAAAATTAAATAAATACTTAAATGACCTCCTAAAATTATGAAATTTTGACAGAAAATTTATGAATATACAAAATGCACATATAAAATTTTTCACTTGAAAATTCTCAGTAAAAAGAGTGCATTGAAAAACGTGGCCATTAAGTTTAAAATACTAAAATTTTAAATAAATAATAAATGACTCCCAAAAATCATTAAAATCATAAATAATGATAAAAATAGTAAAATTATGTATTTAAGAAATAAAACAAAACAGAATAATATTTAAATGGTGAAATTACCATTTTGCCCCTGATGTGACGAACTAGACATAATATCCATGAAAATTGTACTCGACCTCCGAAAAATGAAAATACCCCCTAAATAAAGTAACACGCATATTTTTACAAAAGGTGTGTCAAAATTTGGTGTCTACACATAGCTCAGGGACTGATTTGGGAATTGATTACCGAAGATTGTGGTATTAACTAGGCAGTGGAGTTGTATTCTTGAGAGGTTGGTGGAGTTGCCGATAAGTGATAAATTTACCAATACTATTATATATATTATGATATGTTTTAGCTATTGTCGCGTCCTAAAAAATCGTGAGCAAAGGGTATTAGTGGGGTCATTGACTATCGCGTCCTTAAAAGACGGTCCGGTCTCGTGACCCTTTTTGAAAAAATAGAGTTTTGGAAAAACCGTGCGTGTGTGAGAAAAAATCGCGTTTTAGTGAAAAAGTGTTATTTAGTATAAAATGGTATTTTAAAAGAAAATAAAGTCAGGACTAAATATGCGACAGTTTTGGCCAACTAATTTTGAAAAAGGGTTTTATTTGAAAAATGGAGTCGCCACTTGGCACTGAGTTAGGGTGTACCAAGTCACTTGAAAAAATCGTCTAAACAAAACAAAAGTAAAATTTAAAAAAAAATTATTTAAAACCCTTTTCCAACTCCAGTCTACGAAAAGCGAGAGAAAAAAGGTTCGGGAGTCACATTTGTAGAAAGGGAAGGCAAAGGCTTGCGCCTAAGGCACCTTTTCAACCTAGCCGAGGCTAGTTGTGAGGTTTAATCAAAATTTCTTAAATTAACCCTAAGTTCTATTGTGTTCGGATGTATCTATATGAATGCAGATCCTAAGTTTAAATGTGAATATCGGGAGGGTCGGCATGTTTCGTCGAGGCTTAATTGGGATTATCGCATTAATTGTGAAACCCGAGGTGTGACCCCGAGGGAGTCATGAGTGTGAATACAAAATGAAATGCAAAAAGAAAAGAAAATAATAATGTATAGTAAGTGAAGAAAGAAGGTGGGTATGCAACATGACGGGTACGGGGGACTAATGACTCGTGACTGAATGTTTCTACTCACGGAGGGGGGAACGGTGTGACAGCCCCACCTTACCCAGAGGCGCACCAAAGGGCTTAGCGGACTGCCTGCCTAGCTCTCGCCAGGTCTCGATACACGCACTCACGCAAACGTCCAAGCGTACTTAGATTAAAATAAAATAACATAAATAAATGGAATAAAATAAAATACACTCTTATTATTTAACTTAAAGATACGATTCACATCAAAAGGTTACATGTCATAATTTACATAATTTTCACAAAAATAACCTAACACAGCTCGGCTATTACATTAACTAAATATTTATAATAATCAAAACTAGTCAGTCCGGCTTTAATTTTTCGAGCAACCTGAGTAAAGGAAAACAAATAAAATGGAATGAGCTATAATAGCCCAGTGAATGTCCAAGTCATGCAATCATATCAAGAACTCATTATTTTTAGTAAATGAAATAATCGAACAATTAAATTAATAAATCAAGATATAAACAATTCAGTTTAACATGTAGTCAAAGGAGGATACAGGGCTCAACTACGGAAGCAAGCTTAACCGCAGAAAGAGCAAGTACTGATCATGTAGTCACGATATTTGGACCGAGATAATAGCTCAGGTCTTTATCAAATAACATATCAGTTTTATCAAGCACAAACCCTAACCGCCAAGCACCTTATAACCTCCGTACAAGCTACCACATCCAGGGGAGAAAAATCTCAACCCTGAAGGGCCAACAAGCACACAAAAAGTTCAATCCGGAGTTGGCCTCTTTGAGGATTCACAACTCAAAAGGAAAGAATTCACACCCTAAAACACCCAGCACCTTATGACCTCCCACGTGCAGCCGGGTTGACTATCCGTGAAATAACGATGAAGTTAGTCACGGTAGTCTCACACACAATTAACACATTAGTCAATGAAAGCAAGTAACACATTGCGGAATAGATGTGATAAAGTACACATCTTTCCTCAAGTAACACATGTACTCACATAGTGATTTAAATCTTAGCATAATATTTACCAAATAAATATCACATTTCATGCATCATACACACATAAGGACACTCACCTTGAAAGCCTAAGAAAATATCTCGTGAAACGGTCGTGTTGTGTTTTCGGACCCTGAAATTTAAAAGAAATAATAACATAAAAACTCAATTAAAATCCTAGTAAATTTAGTAAGAAAAAGGTCAAGAAAATACCCCACTTACTTCTAGGGTTTTGGTTTTAGGGTTTCTAAGGTTTAAAGCTTACTTATTCTAATAAAGTCTAATCTATCACTAGATCATTTCTAAAAATTCCTACACTTAAATTTCCCTCAATTGAACACATTCTAAGCTTAAAATTTCACTTATCCATTTTTCTTCTTTTAATTCTACCGAAATTTCGGCAGCATTTCCCCTTAAATCGGACTAACCAAAATTTTTTTAAACCTGCAAGAAAATTCAACAACCCAATCCATTCAACATGTACCACAACTTCTATGTTCAATTTAAACTCAAATTCAATCAAGATTCTACTCAAATTCAAAATCCCTACTCCAAGAATCATCCCCCAACTCTGCACAGGGTTGGTTTTCAGCCAACTTCGTGCCATTGCTGGGGTCAATCCACTAAGAACTAGGGAATTGTGATTACATGGTTTGAAAGTACGTTTATAGGGCTACAACTTTCATGAAGATCATCACTTAAAATTCCAACTAGAACAGGTTCAAAATCAGGCCCCAAGTTGGCTCTTCATCAAAACTGTTTACGCAGAACCGAATTTTCAGCCAACTTTGCAAGCTTTCTGCGGTTAATACACAATGAACCACCATGCAAGCTTTATACCGTTTGAAAGCCCTATGAATCTAGTTTCTAAAACAACAAGAATCATTCGAATCCAAGCTATCTACATCAAGTTATGAAAGTTTTACTAAAACTGGTCCAGCATGACTGTTTTAAGTGTTCTTGAGTTCCAACTTAAATCTTCAACTAAACCACATATAAAACATAAATTTTCAAGGTTTAAAGGCCACATACTAGTCTATCTAACCACAAGAACACTTTATATAGCAATTAATTCTCAAGTTCTAACTAATTTCTTCAAGTAGTATTAACAAGAAACTTGGATTTAAACTTGCATAAAAACTAATTAAAACATGAAATTTAATAAGGTAAGTTCATGGTAAATACCTTAGATATGCTTAGAACTTTGCTTAGAAAAGATAGAAGTCCACTTCCTATGGTTGATTTGTGTCAACTTGAGAGATGAAAGTCCAAGAAGTTGAGAGCAAAAAATGAGGGAAGAAGAAGAAAAAGCATGGCCGGCCAAGGTGAGGAGAAAAGAGAAAGAAATAGTCTAGGAAAAATGAAAAAGAATTGAAGAAAAGGTGAGAAAATAATTAGCCAATAACATCATTACAAGAGTAAAGTAAAAAGTGGGCTTTTAATGCAAGTTTAGCAACTTGGTTTAATTTAATTGGTTAAAATTATCAACTCTTATCACTTAATTTAAACCATGTGAAGACATACATTATTAAAGCAAAAAAAAATAGGGTAAATTTGGGAGAGGGAGAACCGGCCATAAGAAGAAAGAAAAGAAAAGAATTTCGGCCCAAGAAAAAGAAAAGAAAAGAGAGAGAATTTCGGCCAAGAAAGAAAGAAAAGAGAGAAAAAAAATTTCAGCCAAGGAAAAAAAATAAGGTGAGAAAATAAGTGAAACTTTTTGAATAAAATTGAGCAAAATTTCAAGTAGTCAAAAGACTAGAAAATAGTGAAATGAACTAGTCAAAATTTAAACACTAATATGAGTTAAATGGTCAAGAAAAATTATTCTAACTTTAGTACTTAAGTGTTCTTGCTTCAAAATGAAAATCTTAGCTAATTAACCTAATTAACTCAAGAAATCTCCCAACTAATAAATCAAGGATTAACACTTAACCCTAAATAAAAAAAATGCTTCTTATATGTGCATTTTCTAGGGTGTTACAAATGGCATGTATGCCACCGCTTCCCACATGAGTAGACGACTATTTCTAGTTGAATCACACAAATGTCCTAATTTCTAAGTGAGATGCAACCTAGATGTCATGCATTTTAAAAATGTGTCAAAATAATAATAATAATAATAATAATAATAATAATAATAATAAAATCATGCCAAATGGAAAGAAAATTAGAAGTGTGTAAAATGTGAAATGCACATGAATGCTCCTAACACTAAAATGTCCTAAGGGGTCTAGAGTTGGACTAGCCCGTTCTAAAATTCCCACTAGCGTTGGACTAGCGGGAAAAGAATGAAGCCACGACTAGCATTGGACTAGTGTGGTGACGGAATACCATAAATCATGAGTTAAATATTAAAGTGTGAATTAAAAGCAAATTAGACATATAAAAACATATAAGATCACATAAGAGCACATAACACATAAGCATAATATTCTAGATGCAAAAATCCTAAGGAAAGCGGTAAAAGAAATATAGCACATAAGCACACAAAAGCAAAATAAACCCTAACTATTACACCGGGGGGCTTAATTTACAATTTTAAAGGGGAAAATTAAAAATGCCCTATCTATTACACTTTCTATCTAATTACACAATTTTTGCTAAAATATGAGAAAAATAATCTATCTATTACATTGACTAGCTAAATACAAAATATTATATTTTTTCCAAAGTAATAATAATAATAATAATAATTAAATAAATTAAATACGTAAATACGCAAAAAAAATGTAAAATAAGAAATAAACAAATAATAATAAAAATAATGCATAAAATCACATTGGAGCATATTGGAGCACATAAAGAGGAAAATAATAAGAAGTCGGGATACCTCTTGAAGACTCGGTACAAATGCTAATCAAAGTGAACACACAAGTCAAGGTACCTCAGTTTAAAGAAATAAAATGTAACATCATAAAATTCTAACAAATGGGGGGTAAAAATGTAAATTTTATTAAATTAAAGGCTTAAAAACAAATTCAAACAGATTTAGGGAGCAAAGAATAAATTCAAGTAAATTGGGGGACAAAATGGTAAATGAAAGCTAGGTAAACATGCCAGGAACTTAAATTCCATCAAACTAGGGGGTAAAATGTGAATTACAGCAAGTATGGGGATTTGCAAATTACACAACTTAATTGAAAGAATGTAAAATTTGGGAGGGGGGGGGTCAGTCTAAAATTATGGAAGATTAAATTGCAAAAACGAAAAGTCTAGAGATGCACTCGAGTTTACTCAAAGCTTAAGGACTAACATGTAAATATTTACTTGAAGAAGATGAAAAAAATGCTAAATTAACTAACTCAATTAGCCAAGCCAAAAAAAAAAAAAAACTTAATTAAAGTGAATAACCAAATTGTAAAACTAAATAACATCAGCCCAAAAAATCATAATCAATTAAATTAAACCAGAATTGACTAGGACAAATAAAAGGGAAAACAAAATATAATATTCAAACTATTCTGATTTTCTCCATTGATTTTTCTTTCCAGCCTGCTCTCCTATTATGTCTTTCTCTCTTTCTTCTTCTCCCCGTTAGTCTCTCTCTCCCTCCGCATCTTTCTCTCTGTTTCTTCTCTCGTCCCTCTCCCTCCGAATTCTCTTCTCCTGATTTCTCTCTCGCGTCCGCCTCTTCTCTTCTTCTCTCTCGAATTTTCTTTCAGTTCTCAAGCTCCTCTCGCTAGCTCTCATCCGAATTCATTTCTCTCTTCCTCTGTAACACCCTAGAAAATGCACTCACAAGAGACATTCTTTTATTTAGGGTTAAGTGTTAATCCTTGATTTATTAGTTGGAAGATTTCTTGAGTTAATTAGGTTAATTAACTAAGATTTTCATTATTAAGCAAAGACACCTAAGTACTAATTTAGAATAATTTTACTCGACCATTTAATTTATATTAGTTTTTAAATTTTGATTAGCTTATTCTACTATTTTCTAGTCTTTTGACTACTTGAATTTTAGCTCAATTTTACTCAAAAATTTCACTTATTTTCTTGCTTTATTTTCTTTTCCTTGGCCCAAAATTCTTCTCTCTTTTCTTTTTCTTTTTGGCCGAAATTCTTTCTTCTTTTCTCTCTTTATGGCCGGATCTTTCTCTCTCTATTTTCCTCTCTTTTTGTTTTAATAATTTGTGCCATAATATTGCTAGTATTAAGTGATAAGAGATTACAAAGTTTTACCAATCAAATTGATCCAAGTAACCACTATTGCATTAAAAGACTACATCTTAACTTTATTCTTGTTATGTTTTTATTGGTTAATCTTTTTCCCACCTTTTCTTTATTTCTTTTCCATTTTTCCTAGCCTATTTCTTTCTCTTTCTTTTTCTTCTTGGCTGGCCATCTCTCTTTCTCTTCTTCTCTCATTTTGCTCTCAACTTCTTGAAGCTTTCTCTCTAAATTTTGGACAAATCCACCATAGAAAGTGAGCTTCTTTCCTTCCTAAGCAAAGTTCTAAGCATATCTAAGGTATTTACTGTGAACTTTTCCTACTAATTTCAAGTTTTAATTAGTCTTTTATGCAAGCTTAAACCTAGATTCTTGTTGCTACTACTTGGAGAACTTAGTTTGAATTGGAGATTTACTTGCTAGATAAAGTGTTCTTGTGGTTAGATAGACTAGTAAATACCAATTAAACCTTGAAATCTCATGTGTTATATGTTACTTGGTTGAAGATCCTTGGAGTAGAACTCTTGAATTTGAGTAGAGATTTGAATGAATTTGAGTTTGAGTTGAACATAGAAGTTGTAGAACTTGTTGAAATATGGGCTGGTTGGTTGTTTTCTTGCAGGAAAAAAATTTGGGTTAGTCCGATTTTAAGGGGAAATGCTGCCAAAATTTTGGTAGAATTAAAAGAAGAAAAATTGACAAGTGAGATTTTTAAACCTAGAATATGCTCAATTGAAGGAAAGTGAAGTGTAGGAATTTTTAGAAAATGATCTAGTGATAGATTAAATTTTCTTAGAATAAGAAAACCCTAAACCCTAGAAACCCTAAAACCAAAAACCTTAGAAATAAGTGGGGTATTTTCTTGAATTTTCTTACTAAATTCACTAGGGTTTTAATCGGGTTTTCATTATATTATTTCTTTTAAATTTCAGGATCCGAAAACGAATCGCGACCGTATTACGAAATATTTTCTTAGGCATTTCAGGTGAGTGTCTCTATGTGTGCATGATGCATGAATTGCTTTGTCATACTTGAGAATGTTATATTAAGAAATATTATGCTATACATGTAATTGTTATTTTACGACATGTGTCACTTGAGGAAAGATGTGTACTTTATCACATCTATTCCGCAATGTGTTACACGCTTTCATTATCCAATGTGTTACTTGTGCATGAGACTTCCGTGACTAACTTCACCGTTACTTCACAGATAGTCAACCCGGACAGACTTGGGAGGATATAAGGTGCTGGGTGTTTTAGGGCGTGATGTTCTTTCCCTTATGAGTTGTGAATCCTCAAAGAGGCCAACTCCGGATTGAACTTTCTTGCGTGTTGGCCCTCTAGGGTTGAGATTTCTCCCTGGATGTGGTAGCCTGTACGGAGGTTATAAGGTGAATGGTGGTTAGGGTTCTTGCTTGATAATACTGGCATGACCTTTGATAAAGACCCAAGCTATTATCTCAGTTCTAACATCATGGTTACATGATCAGTACTTGCTCCTTCTGCGGTTAAGCTTGCTTCCGTAGTTGAGCCCTGTATCCGCCATTGACTACTTGTTAATTATATTATTCATAACTTGTCTATTTAATTTGTTAATTATTTTGTTCAATAAAATAATAGATTCTTGTAACACCCTAGAAAATGCACTCACAAGAGATATTCTTTTATTTAGGGTTAAGTGTTAATCCTTGATTCATTAGTTGAAAGATTACTTGAGTTAATCAGGTTAAGTAAATGAGATTCTTTCATGATTAAGTGAGACACCTAAGTACCTAATTGGGATTAATTTCATTGGACCATTAGTTTATATTAGAGTTTAATAGTGACTAACTTATTCTACTATTTTCTAGTCTTTTGACCAATTGAATTTTAGCTCAATTTTACTAAAAAATTTCACTTATTTTCTTGCTTTATTTACTTTTTCCTTGGCTGAAATTTTTTTCTCTCTATTTCTCTCTTTCTTGGCCGAAATTCTCTCTTTCTTTCTTTTCTTCTTGGTCAAATTTTCTTCTTTTCTTTCTTTTCTCTTTGGCCGAATATATCCCTTTTCTTTTCATTTCTTGTGGCCAAATTTCTCTCTTTCTTTTCTTCTCTCTTTTGCTTTAATATTTATTCCATAATATTACTAATTACTAGGTGATAAAGAGGTGAAGAGTTCCACCAATTAGATTAATCCAAGTTAACACCTAATGCATTAAAAGACTAAACCCTAGTCTTACTCTTGTTATGCTTTAATTGGTTATTATTTTGCCTACCTTTTTCTGTATTTCTTTTCTATTTTTCTAGCCTATTTCTCTCTCTTTTTCATTTCTCTTGGCCGGCCCTTACTCTCTCTCTTTTCCTCTCATTTTTCTCTCAACTTCTTGAAGCTTTCTCTCCAAAATTAGAGCAATTGCACCATAGAAATTTAGTTTTTCTTCTTCCTAAGTAACCTTCTAAGCTTGGTCAAGGTATGTACTATGAACTTTTCCTAGTAATTTCAAGTTTTATGTAGTATTTTGTACAAGTTTATAGCTAGATTCTTGGTACTACTACATGAAGAACATAGTTTGAATTGAAGATTTACTTGCTAGATAAAGTGTTCTTGTGCTTAGATAGACTAGTAGATAACATTTAAACCTTGGAATTTCATGTGCTATATGTTGTTTGGTTGAAGATTCTTGGAGTAGAATTCTTGGAATTTAGTGGAATCTTGATTGAATTTGAGCTTGAATTGAATATAAAAGTTGTAGAACTTGTTGAATTTGGGTTGGATGGCTGGTTTTCTTGCAGGAAAAAAATTTGGGTTAGTCCAATTTTAAGGGAAAATGCTGCTAAAATTTTGGTAGAATTAAAAGAAGAAAAAATGACAAGTGAGATTTTAAACCTAGAATATGTTCAATTGAAGGAAATTGAAGTGTAGGAATTTTTAGAAATGATCTAGTGATAGATTAAATTTTCTTAGAATAAGAAAACCCTAAACCCTAGAAACCCTAAAACCAAAACCCTAGAAATAAGTGGGATATTTCTTGAGTTTCTTTACTAAATTACTTAGGATTTTAATCGGATTTTCATTAGATAATTTCTTTTAAATTTTAGGACCCGAAAGTGAATCGCGACCATTTTACGAAATATTTTCATAGGCATTTTAGGTGAGTGTCTCTATATGTGCATGATGCATGAATTGCTTTGTCATACTTGAGAATGTTATATTATGAAATATTATGTTATACTTGTAATTGTTATTTTATGGCATGTGTTACTTGAGGAAAGATGTGTACTTTATCACATCTATTCCGCAATGTGTTACACGCTTTCATTATCCAATGTGTTACTTGTGCATGAGACTTCCATGACTAACTTCACCGTTACTTCACGGATAGTCAACCCAGACAGGCTTGGGAGGATATAAGGTGTTGGGTGTTTTAAGGCGTGATGTTCTTTCCCTTATGAGTTGTGAATCCTCAAAGAGGCCAACTTCGGATTGAACTTTCTTGCGTGTTGGCCCTCTAGGGTTGAGATTTCTCCCTGGATGTGGTAGCTTGTACGGAGGTTATAAGGTGAATGGTGGTTAAGGTTCTTGCTTGATAATACTGGCATGACCTTTGATAAAGACCCGAGCTATTATCTCAGTTCTAACATCATGGTTACATGATCAGTACTTGCTCCTTCTGCAGTTAAGCTTGCTTCCGTAGTTGAGCCCTGTATCCGCCATTGACTACTTGTTAATTATATTGTTCATAACTTGTCTATTTAATTTGTTAATTATTTTGTTCAATAAAATAATAGATTCTGGGTATGATTGCATGACTTGGACACTCACTGGGCTATTATAGCTCATCCTGTTCATTTGTTTTCTTTAACCAGGTTTCCCAAAATACTAAAGCTGGAAAAGCTGATTTTGGACATTGTACATGTTTTGTTTGGTATCGTTTGATAGCCACTTGTTTAGGCTATTCTTGTACATACTATGTAAATTTTAGTGCGTAAAACCTTTTGTAATACTGATGCGCGATGGACGAGCGTGAAGCCTAGGATGCCTTGAAGATCCAAGAAAACCAATTCAATCTTCTTGACCCCTTCGTAACCTGTCGAAGACTCCAAGAACAACTTGAATTGGGGCGCTTTGAATACTACCAAAGATTGTTGGTTCTCCTTCCAAGATGCAATCTAGACTCCTACCCAACCTGTGGAATAGACACCTAGTTGACGATTTTACAAGACGAAGAGCAAACCCTTTTGGAAGAACCCTAAGCAGAGGGGTTTGGTCGCCATGGGATCACCCCGATAAGACCAAAGACGGTTCTAATCCAAGAACCCAAGAAGCACTTAGAGACAGCTCTCAAAAACACACGTTGTTTTTCTCAATGAACAATAATCTATCTCATTAACAAATGAAATCAGCCCTTCAATAGGCACAAGTTGCATATTACAAATATGGAAAGAAAATCACTAGTAAAACCCTAACCAAACTCAAACACTAGTTGTAACTTGTCACGTCTAATGCTACTAATAAAAAGTTACAACTCATAAACTAAGTAAGACAATAAATCAAACGCGTAAACAGATTCTGGTGAAGGCCGTGGCCAAGGCCGCGGCGTGGCCTTCCTCGCAGCCTGGATCAGAGGCTTCATTCCACGCAGCTCGTCCAAAACAACTTTCTGACGAAGGCCGTGACCAAGGCCGTGGCGCGGCTTGAGACGCGTCCTTGGTCAGAAGGTGCGATTCTCCACCTTTTGGCTTGGTTTGGACAATTTGCTTATTCTTCTTTGATCCTCCATCAAGCCAACCATTGATGATTATCTTAAAGTAGCTATCTTTGTACTCACTCTTGATCCACAACCAATGTGTAAGCCTCGAATAGCAACCATGTACGTTTACTCCAATGATGATCAAATCCTCTTTAAGTTCAAAATGTGTTAAGTGGTCATAAAATCCATGCTTAGCTTGCTTAACTTGTGTAGGCATCCTTGGATTCGCATCAAATACCTGTACTTCAAATGAATTTTATGAATATATCTCTTTATGAATGTGTTTTATTTTGCATTAATTATGTGTACGTATTGAGCGAGTGCTCGACTCGAGTCCTGGCGAGAGCTAGGCAAACAGTCCGCTAAGCCCTTAGGTGCGCCTTTGGGTAAGGTGGGGCTGTCACAATTCTGGGTATGATTGCATGACTTGGATACTCACTGGGCTATTATAGCTCATTCCTTTTATTTGTTTTCCTTTACCCAGGTTCCTGAAAAATTAAATATGGATCGATCGGTTTTGAATATAATAGATGTCTTAGTTATTGTAATAGCCAATCTGCTTTGGGTATCTTGATGAAAATCATGTATATTATGACATGTAAACTTCTTGATGTTACTTGTACCTTTAAATTAAATCTTATGAATACATTTTATTTTATTCTATTTTACTTCATTTTATTTGGAGTTAAGCACGCGTGTATGTTCTGAGTGAATGCTCGACTTGAGTCCTGGCAAGAGCTAGGCAGGCAGTCCGCTAAGCCCTTTGGTGCGCCTCTGGGTAAGGTGGGGCTGTTACATCCTCACCCAAATTTCTCTTTCTTTCTATCGATTCCCCTTTTGAAGCGGAGGAGCCACAGATGGGTTTGAAGCTGAAATCGGTGATGATGGAGCTGGATTTTTGCCGTGATTTGGTTGTTTTGCTGCAGATTCGGGGTGATTACAATTGGGACTAGTGCAAAGAGGAGAGGAAGATGGAACCATGGCAGCTTGGTTGGGCTTTTGTGGATTTGTTGTGACTGTTTGTGTAGGTTGTCAAGTGGCGGTGTAATTTGGGTAGGTGGTGTTGATCGTGATGCTACGGAGGCGAGGGAGGTAGCAACGGTGGCGATGGTGAGCTGTTGATGATTTTGTGGGGCGGTTTGTGGTGGTGCAGTAGATTGGCAATTGTAACTAACTTTGGGGCTGTGTGTTCATTGGGATGAGACAAGGGAGATTAATTTTTGGGTTTTAGTTGGATGGTTGTTTTGGCAGAGAGGGGTATGGTGTTTAACTATTTTGGTCTCGTGTTCAATGGTTCTTGTAGGATTGATGATGGGAATGTTTGTATTGTTTGTTTTCTTTGCAGGTGTGTTGGGCTTTGCTATGGCTATGATTTTTGATTTAGGCATGTGGTAAAGAGAGGCCTCCATTAGCTATAGAGTAAAATGCTCAATTATGGGTGAATATGATCATGGCTATGATGGAGTAGGGGCTATGACTTTGGTGGCTTTGGTGGTTTTGAACTGGTGGTTATGGCTTTTGTGGTGGTGGTATCTAGTGGTAATTAGGTTTTTGAGACTTGTATTTTGCTGATGGTGAATGATTGAATGGTGGAGGGGGAGGAGGGACCAGAGAAGAAACCCAGAAAAATTGGAAGAAATAAACCCAGAAGACATAAACAATAAAACCTAGAAGGCCAAATGTTCAAGAAAATCAAAAGGAAAATCAAGCAATAAAAGTAAAACTCAAAAACCAAAACTAAAAGGCTATCTGATGGTTATTGATGATTTGTCTAAAATTTCTGACAAAGATACAATTAATCCATTACCCAGATTTGCTTGGAAAAATGAAAAAAAAATGGATCAAACAAGTAGAAGAACTTACCTTTGAAGGATCTGGTGATGAACGATTGTTTTTAATTTAACCAGATAATGAATAGTGCCGGATTTGATGAACAGTAACCAGGAATAGGAAAAAATGGAGTGTGTGTTTTTTTTGGTGTATATGTGTGTGTGTTTGATCTTTTAGGGTAAAATCAAAATATGTTTTTAGGGTTTCTTGATTTTTCCTCCTTTTGTTTTGCTGATTAAAAGGGGTATTTATAGGCCACTTGTCTTGTTGGTCAAGAATGCTATAAAATAACAAAAACGCCACCGGTATTAAAAATGTTAATTTTATTAAAAAAATATTTTTAACCCCAAATTAAAAATTAATACAAAGAATCTAACAGCAATCTCTAAATTTTCAAAAAGAATTCATAGTATATTTCAAAAATAAAAACTAGAGCTCAAAACTGAAAAAAACGCGCTCGGGATGTAAAATGACGATTTTGCCCTTGAACAACGAAAATACACAAAAAATAGATGTTAGCCTCAAAAAATTATCAAAAATTAAAAGTAAGCTTCAAACATTAGAAATGCCTTTTGGACTCAAAATTTGACCAAAAATGAATTTAAACTGTAAAATGATGATTTTGCCCTTGGATAATTAAAATTTACAGAAAAATAGCTATTGAGCTCAAAAAATTACCAAAAATTAAAAATAAGCTTAAAAAACTGGAAAATGCATTTATGACTAAAAAATTGACGAAAAATAAATTTAATTTATAAAAAAACGATTTTGCCCTTGGATAATGAAAATTCATAGAAAAAGAGTAATCGTCTCCGAAAAAATCAAGAAAATTTAGAAACATGCTTAAAGAATTAGAAAAATGAATTTGGAACTAAAAAATGAGCTTAAATGGTGTTCACAAAGTGAAATTACAATTTTGCCCTTGTGCTGGTAAAATATAAAAAATACCAATTAAATCCAGAAAAATCATAAAAAATTAATAAATTCACATGAAAGTAAAAATATGAATTTTAAAACCCCTAAAAGTTGATAAAAAATATTTACAGATAAAATTATTATTTTGCCCCCACATTATTGAAAAATTAAAATTTGGCTAAAAAAAATGCAAATATGCCCCCCCAATGTTTGAAAATAAATGATGTGTCAAAATTTGGTGTCTACAGCTATTATTTTAGTAGAATTATATTAATTTTGTTTACAAATGACTCATTTTCTAACATTTTATAAAATTTAGGATTTTTCCAGAATTAGAGTTTTTGAGGCGAAATTTTTATTTGAGCAAATTAATGCACAATTTTTGTATATAATTTCAGGTTCATTACACTTAAACTCATTTTGGATTAATTGGAGTAAAGAATCAAATTTAAAGATGATTCAAAGAGCTAGAGTTGGATGAATAACTTGGAGGAATAATTGTGCCAAAATATTGAAAAAAATCCAATTCTTTATCAAAATGCTTGGAAATACGTAGAAAACGCCTACATATGTGGATTCCAGCTCAGCAAAAATCAGAATTCAAGTAGGGACCACAGGTTGTGATCCTGCGGATCACCACCTGCAGATCACCACCCATGGATCGCAAGTCAGCTGAGACTTTTTTAGAACTTCAACTTGAATATTCTTCCATCTGTTTTTGTATACATTTCAGATGGGGATAGGGTTTTGCAAGTGAGAGAATACATTGGAAGCATAAATGAAGACTTTTGTTCTCATTTGGAATCTCCAAGCAAATCTTCATCATTTCTATGTATTAATGATTCAAGCAAGTTGGAAAGTGATGTGAAGAACATTTGTCTATAAATAGAAGTCATTTGTAAAGCATTTGTAACAAGATTTTGATAGAAGAAAGTAGTTATTAGCTTAGTTTTACATTCACTTGGTATAGAATTAATAGAATTCTCTTCATCCTTCAATAGAATACTGAGCAGAATTTGGCGTTGCTCTTTCCCTATTTTCTCCATGATTTATGGCACTTTGAAATTCAAAATTCTGGTAATCTTTTCCAGCCTAGTTGGCCATAATCTGTTCATCCATGGTTGCTTCCTAGTAGGGGGTAGCAGCCTTCACCCTCTAAACGCTCTTTTGCTAAAATACTTGCTGCTTCGTTAGTCCATCAGTCGGGATCCTCCATTGTTAGGCCCCCGAAAAAATATTGTGGCCAGCCATCCATTTCCTTCTCAGATGAAGAAGTTCAACATATGGCTAATCCATTCAAATTTTCATTGGTAGGTAAATTCTCCAAAGGTCGTCCTCCGTAATGATTTTCAAGCTGTAGGCTTCAAAGGTATCTTTTCATTGGGTCTCTTGGATCCTAGATATATTCTCATTTGCTTTGACCTTAAGGAAGATTTCCATCGGTGTTGGTTGAGGGGTCTTTGGACCTTCCAAGAATGTCTAATGCGGGTGTCTAAATGGACACTTTCTTTTTGGTTAACATGGAATCTCTAGTGGTGCCTGTGTGGATTTGACTGGAGCACCTACCAGTACATCTCTTTGCTAAAGGTCCTCTCTTCTCCATTGCAAGGCTTATTGGCAACTCGTTGAGGATTGACGCTTCTACGGCTAATTTATCCAGGCCAAGTGTGGCGAGAGTATGCATTGAATTGGATCTCATGCATACAAGGCCAAAGAGAATTTGGATTAATAATGGCTATGTTGGATTTTGGCAGAAGTGGAGTATGAAAACTTACCTTTATATTGTCATTCTTGTAGGAAGTTGGGACATATGGCTAATGAGTGTAAGTTTGGGAAGTAGGGTAATCCACATGCAAAATAGGTATAGGTTATGAAAGGTAAGAATGATGAGGGTCTTCAGTTGAAGGATGATGTGCAAGCCCACCAAGAAACAAAACCAGAGAAGACAGCAGAGACTATGAACAAGGTCTGTGTGACCCAGCCATTAGAGGTAAGTGGTGATCAAAATATGGACGCAGTGGAAGTGCACAACAACAACCCATATATGTTTGTCGTGGAAGAGTTGGAGGTTGTTAGGTGTGAGCAGTTGCCTATTGCGATGGAAAGGAATGTATCAGCATCCCTTAATTCGAAGGCTTATGCTTGGATGTCTTTTGGGACCAGCCACAAAGATGGAGGGCACCATACGCAGGTGGTCTTTCATGAATATCTTCAGGTCACTGAGGCTGATGCTGTTGATGATGATGTTTTCGCTGCTGATGTTAAAGACGATGATGCTGCAGTTGTAGCTGCTAGGAACCTGTCCCTGAGAAATGGCTTGGTTGATGCTTAACATCCAATCATAGACCACTTCAACATTGTTGGATTCTAGACACAACTGTAAGGGCTAAGCAAAAGAAGAGGAGCAAGATGAAAGCTATTCGGGCAGCCTTTCCTTCCAATAGACAGTTGAGGTCTTCGGTAAAAGATCACTCACTTTCTCCTTTTCTTTCTTAATGATGAATACTTTATTTTGGAATATTAGAGGAGTTGCTAAGGCTCCTAATTTTAAAAGAATAAAACGTCTAGTGAGGTTACATAATATTCAATTTCTTATGTTATGTGAGCCTAAACTAGATGTTGGTGTTTTAATTGGATACGTGTTAGATTGAAGTTTGATTTTGGGGTGTCTAATAATTGTGGTTCTTTTTGGATGTTCTATAACACTCCTTTTGGGTGTTCGATTGTTGGTCAAAGTGATCTGTGACAGCCCCACCTTACCCAGAGGCGTACCAAAGGGCTTAGCGGACTGCCTGCCTAGCTCTCGGCAGGTCTCGAATCACGCACTCACGCAAATATCCGAGCGTACTTAACTTAAAATAAAGCAAAATAAAATACACTCATATTAAATACATTCATACGATTTACTTGAAAGTATAAATATCACAAAGAGTTTTACATCACAAAATATAAATAATATTTACAATAAAAGCCTACACATTTTGGCTGTCCAGATACATTAAACAAAACATGTACTAGGCCCCAAAATCAGCTTTTCCAGCTTTAGTATTTTGGAAAACCTGGTTAAAGAAAACAAATGAACGGGATGAGCTATAATAGCCCAGTGAGTGCTCAAGTCATGCGGTATACCAATAACAAATAAACTTTAAGGATTATAATGAACAAATTTAATAAATGATAAACAAGCAATGTGAAGTGTAGTAAAATCAATGGCGGATACAGGCTCACTACGGGAGCAAGCTCAACCGCAGGAGTATCGAACATGATCAAGACAACAAGGATATCGAGACCGAGGTAAAAGCTCAGGTCCGAGATACTTGAAAAATTCAATCCAGAGTTACCCTCTTCGAGGAATGAAACTCATATAGGAAAGAATATCATACACCTATACCCCACAGCACCTTATATCACCCCAAACTCACCAAGTTGACTAACCGTGAAGTAACGGTGAAGTTAGCCACGGAAGTCCAAGGTCAGGCATAAAGTTCAAGCATGAGTTAGCCCTTTTCGGGACTTTACTCAGATATGAAAATTAGCACACACCGAATAACACCCATCACCTTATATCTCTCCCATACTCACCCACGGAAGTCACACGCACAAATAACATGTTGGATAGTGAAAGCATGTAAAACATTGCGGAATAGATGCGATAAAGTACACATCTTTCCTCAAGTTGCACATTATATCACATAATATTTGTAAGTGTAACATAATATTTACAAGTAAAACACAACATTTCATCTCAGACATCAAAATAACAATGTCAAGTATTACATGGCATTTCATGCATCATGCACACATAAGAACACTCACCTGAAGCCTAAGAAAAGATTTCGTAGTATGATTGCGTCTCACTTCCGGATCCTGAAATTCACGAGGAAATAATCGTATAAAAATCCTAACTAAAATCTAAGAAATTTCATAAGGAAATTCAAGAAATACCCCAAGTCTTTCTAGGGTTTAATTTCTAGGGTTTTGGAGCTTAGGGTTTTACCCTAGGGTTTAGGGTTTTCAAAATTAGGGTTTCCTAACCTTCTAGGGTTTTGGCTCGGAAAGGTTTAATTCACTAATAGCTAGTCTACAAAAATTTCTGCACGCTTAAATCACTAAATTACAGCTTATAAAGACTTAAATCATAACCTAATCACTTTTATTTCCTAGGTTTTACCGAAATTTCGGCAGCACTTCCCCTATAATCGGACTAACCCAAAAATTTTAAACCTGCAAGAAAAATCAACCATCCAATCCATTCAACATGTACCACAACTTCTATGTTCAATTTAAACTCAAATTCAATCAAGATTCCACTCAAATTCAAAATCCCTACTCCAAGAATCATCACCCAAATCTGCACAGGGTTGGTTTTCAGCCAACTTCGTGCCATTGCTGGGGTCAATCCACTAAGAACTAGGGAATTGTGATTACATGGTTTGAAAGTACGTTTATAGGGCTACAACTTTCATGAAGATCATCACTTAAAATTCCAACTAGAACAGGTTCAAAATCAGGCCCCAAGTTGGCTCTTCATCAAAACTGTTTACGCAGAACCGAATTTTCAGCCAACTTTGCAAGCTTTCTGCGGTTAATACACAATGAACCACCAGTGCAAGCTTTATACCGTTTGAAAGCCCTATGAATCTAGTTTCTAAAACAACAAGAATCATTCGAATCCAAGCTATCTACACCAAGTTATGAAAGTTTTACTAAAACTGGTCCAGCATGACTGTTCAAGTATTTTTCAAGTTCAAGCTTAAATCTTCAAGTACTACTATCAAATTCTTAGTATAAAACTTGAACAAAACTAAATAAAACTTGAAAGTAATAGCAAAAGTTCATAGTACATACCTTAAACAAGCTTAGAACCTTGCTTAGGAAGAAGAAAACCTCACTTTCTATGGTGGAATTTGTCTAAACTTAAGAGAGAAAAGTCCAAGAAGTTGAGAGCAAAAATGAGAGAAGAAGAGAAAAGAGAATGGCCGGCCAAGAGGGAGAAGAAAGAGAAAGAAATAGGCTAGGAAAAATGGAAAAGAAATGAAGAAAAGGTGAGAAAATAATTAACCAATTAAAACCTCACAAGAGTAAAGTAAAAAGGTGATCTTTTAATGCAAGAGTAGTAACTTGGGTTAATTTAATTGGTGGAGCTGATTACTCCCTTATCACTTAACACTAACAATAATAAAACACAAATTATTAAAGCAAAAATAGAGTAAAAATAAAGAGAGAGAAACCGGCCCTAAGGGAAAGAAAAAGAAAAAGAATTTTCGGCCAAAAAAAAAGAAAAAGAAAAGAAAGAGAAAAATTTCAGCTAAGGTAAAAAGAAAATAAAGCAAGAAAATAAGTGAAATTTTTGAGTAAAATTGAGCTAAAATTCAAGTAGTCAAAAGACTAGAAAATAGTAGAATAAATTAATCAAAATTTAAACACTAATATAAATTAAATGGTCAAGAAAAATTATTCTAAATTTAGTACTTGGGTGTCCTTGCTCAATAATGAAAATCTTAGTTAATTAACCTAATTAACTCAAGAAATCTCCCAACTAATAAATCAAGGATTAACACTTAACCCTAAATAAGAAAAATGTCTTTTGTAAGTGCATTTCTAGGGTGTTACATGATCAGCATCTATCTTTAAGTGTGCAACATATTCATCTTCCTTGTAGTCACACTTTATCCTTTGTTCATGCAAAGTGTTTGGAGAGTGATCGATGTGGTCTTTGGGACTCATTATTGTTGGATAAACCATCTTTGGGCCCTTGGGTTTTATGCCAAGATTTTAATGTGATTGTGGAAGCTTCAGAAAAATGTGGAGGAAGACCTTTTCATCTAGCTGAGGCATCAAGTTTTCTAACCTTTATGTCATGTGCAAAGGTTTTTGATGCAGGGTTTTTTTGCTTCCGATATACGTGGTGTAATAATTGCCCTAGCAGGAAAAGGATTTGGAAGAGATTGGATAGGGTTTTGATCAATTTAGCGTGTACTGAGATGTTGGATTTTTCTGTCACTCATCTGGCTAGAGCTCTATCTAACCTTTCCCCACTTTTATTGGTGGCCTCTATTAGATTGGATAATGAACCAAAATCCTTTTGGTTTCAACATATATGGACAAGACACAGTGAGTTTTTGAATGTGGTCATGGGTTCATTGGATCAATCTTTCACTGGGACCCCTCTCAGTACCTTGTCTGTAAAGCTTCATCGTTTGAAGGAAGTGCTAAGGCAATGGAATAGTAACCCTTTTGGGAATATTTTCCAAAAAGTTAAAGATGCGGAGGAGGGCCTGAGGGTGGCAAAGGAATGAGTAGAAGGTGATGATTCTGTAGAGGCTCAAGAAGTGCTTGATCGTGCTAAGACTATGCTGCAATACCGGCTATCTGTTGAAGAGCTCTTTTGGAGGCAAAAATCTAGGGTTAAATGGTTGAAAGAAGAGGATCGGAATACTAAGTTCTTTCATTCAGTTGTAAAGTAGCGGAGAGCTCAAGCCATAATTCATAAAATTAAGAACACAGAAGGAGACTGGGTAGATTCAGAAGGTGACATTGGAAGGGAGGTTGTGTCTTTTTTCCAAACATTATTTCAAGCTGAGGACCTTCCTCCTTCGTTTGAAATGTTGGATGTGATCCCCTCCCCCCTAGTAACTGCAGATGATAATCAGGGTTTAGAGGTTATTCCTTCAATTGAGGAGGTTAAGGCAGTGGTCTTTGCGATGGACGAAGATAGTGCCGTAGGTCCTGATGGCTTCTTAGGAAAGTTCTTTACTTCTGCATGGGAAATAGTTGGTCGGGATGTTCATAATGCTGTGGTTAGCTTTTTCTGTGGTGGGGATTTGCCACGAAGTATTATGGCTACTTCCATTATTCTAATTCCTAAGGTGAATCGACCACAAAATTTCTCCCAATACCGCCCTATCAATGTTTGTAACTCCATCAACAAAGTCATTTTTAGGATTCTTTCTGATAGATTAGCTAAGCTTCTCCCAAAGCTTATTTCTCCAAATTAGTGTGGTTTTGTAAAAGGAAGGTTAATGTTGGATAATTTTCTGCTAGCTCAGGAACTTGTCAAAGATATTGGTCATATGTCTAGAGGGGGAAATGTGGCTATCAAACTTGATATGACAAAGGCTTATGATCGGGTTTCATGGCTTTTTCTTGTAAAGGTATTCAGAGCTTTTGGGTTTGGGGAGAGAATGGTGGACATGGTTTGGAGATTAATCTCTTCTGCATGGTTTTCTATAATCATTAATGGGATTCCTTATGGATTTTTTAGATCCACGAGGGGACTGAGACAGGGTGATCCTCTCTCTCCGGTGTTATTTGTGATTGGTGTGGAGGTGCTATCTCGGAGTTTAAATGCTATGGCTGTGTGGTATTCATTTTCCAAATATTCAATACCTCGAGGCTGTCCAATAATTTTCCACTTGGCATATGTTGATGATGTACTTTGTTTTTGTAATGCAAGCACAAATTCTTTAAAACATCTGATGAAGGTTCTTGTTAATTATCAGAGGGTTTCTGGCCAACAAATTAATTCAAGTAAGAGTGGATTCATGGTTCATCACACTTCATCACCTCAATGAAAGGCACAAATAAGTAGGGTCACGGGTTTTTCACATAAGGCTTTTCCCGTGAAATACTTTGGGGTGTTCTTTGCATGAGGGAAGAACAAAATCATCATATTATTCAGAGCTTTGCCAGTCGGTGGTGATGAAGATTAATTCTTGGCACAACCGTCTTCTTTCTAAAGGTGGTAAGCTGGTTTTGATTAAACATGTTTTACCTTCCATTCCCATGCACATTTTAGCTGCTTCTAATCCAACTAAAGGGGTGTTTCGAATGATTGAAAAAAATATGGCTAATTTTCTTTGGGGTTTTGAAGCTCACAAATAGAAACTGCATTAGATTAAATGGGAGGATCTTTGCTATCCTACTTTTGAAGGGGGGCTTGGTATTCGCTCTTTGGAGGATGTATTTATGGCTTTGTCGGTGAAACTATGGTGGTTGTATAGAACCAACAGCTCACTATGGGGGCAATATATGGTAGCTAAGTATTGTGCTCGATTGCGTCCTTGCCAAGCGAAAGCAGCCCTGTCCTCTTATTTGACTTGGAAAAGGATGATTGCTGTGAGACCGAGAGCTGAAGAACATATGTTATGGCAAGCTGTATAGGGGGTCGTCGAATTTGCTGTTTGATAACTAGGAATGGAGATGGGGCTTTGGGCATGGATGAGGAGCATACTAATGCTGGATGTGTGCGAGAGTTTGTAGAAGGAGGTAGCTAGAACACTCAGAAGCTCCAGCAGTAGGTTCCTGCATGCAAACTGTCCAGCATCCTACAACGTAAGCCTCCCATTTTTATTTGGAGCATGAAGACACCTGTGTATGGAAGCTTAACAACTCAGGACATTTCACATTGTCTTCGGCATTTCAGTTGGTGCGCCGCAAGAGGAATGCATCTTTTATGTTTGAGAAGATTTGGAGCTCTTGCATTCCTGTCAACATATAATTCTTCATGATGCGGTTGTTGCAGTACAAATTGCCAATGGATCTAACAATTAGAAGATTCGGTGTTCAGGGTCCCTCGAAGTGCTGTTGATGTGCATCTGCTCAAGAGGAATCCATCAACCACCTTTTCTATACAAGTGAGATTGCAGTCACGGTGTGGAGGTATTTTGCAGCTATTTGTGGGGTAAGCTGGAATTTCCTTTCTATTCACCAAATGCTAGGTGCTTCGTGGTTCCATGATGCTAAGAGCCTATATGTCTGCTAGGTTTTTCATATCCTCCCATTGATAATTTGTTGGCACTCATGGAAATGGAGGAACGTTACCAAATTTCAAGGAAAAATCATAACTATGGGTGTAGTGATTTGTCAAATTGTTGAGGATCTACTTGCAATGTTTAAGTTGAAGTTCCCTTAGGTGGCGATGGAGAGCACATATTGGCACATAATTTTCCATAATATTGCTAATTTGAGGAAGCCTTTCTCAATCCGTTTGGTTAAGTGGGTAAGTCGTCCTGTTGGATCTTTTAAGCTTAATACAGATGGGTGCTCTAGGGGGAATCCGGGGCCATTTGAAGGTGGTGGGTTATTAAGGGATGCTACAGGGAGATTTATTTTTGGATTTTATTGTTTTTTTGGGTTTGGATCGAGTATTGAAGCTGAAGCTAAGTCATTATTGTTTGGGGTACAGCATGCCATTAATCAGGGTTGCTATCCTTTGCATGTTGAGTGTGATTCGCACTTACTCACTTGTATTTTGAAGGAACAAGCACATTGTCCATGGTCAATTACTTGGGATATTCAGGAATTGCGGAGATTGTCCACTTGTTGGATCTCTATTACTCATTGCTACAGAGAATCAAACAAGGTGGCAGATGTTCTGGCAAATGAAGGTTGTTCGGCTCAGCATGATCGCATTTTTCAATTAGTTCAAGGTTTGCCATGAATGGCAAGAGGAGAGCTAAGATTAGATAGACTAAGTTTTCCATCTTTTAGGAAATGCAAGGTTATTGTTTAGTTTTGTTGGTACTTGTTTTTTAAAGAGGTAAGGTTTGGTCCCCCTCGTCATGTACTTGTTTTCACTTATTTGGTAATAAGATATGGAGTGGCATCCACCCCCGTGTACGGGGTTAGCCAACTAACAAAAAATAGTGAGGAATATTGTAAGAGAGCTCTTGTAGTTCAACTTTTGAAGGTGAATAAGAAGAGAAGCTTGTTACAACTTTGGTTGAGCAAATCCTAAACTCTATCTATTTTACTTTCATTTGTTGATATGAATTTATGCTTTGGAGTTGAACTTTTAGTTGTTTCATTAACCATGTTGAACCAAAAGCTTCATCTAGATCATAGATGAAGCTAATGAATCAACAAACATGATTAAATTCAATTTCACTTGCTAAGCTTGCATTTGTTTGTTACTTGTTCAATGCTAAGCTTGCATTTGTTTATTACTTGTTCAAGTTTTAATACTTGTTTTTGCTTGGCCAACTTAAACAAGTCATTTAGTTGTTATTTGACATTGAGATATCATTTAACAATGGAAAATGAACAAGTAATGCTTAAGTAAATCATATGAGAACAATGGTTGCATAAGTGAACCAATACAATTCATGTTTTCACAAGGTTTCATCATGGGAATAGTTGAAATCTTGTCATTTCATAGAGAGATCTAGTTATGACACATATGGAATTGGATTCTAAACAGGGCAAGGTGACACTAAGCAAGTCATTTATGCATGATTCATTAGTGGATTCTATGTTCTAGGATTCTTTGATTGGATTCTACAAAAGATCTCAATTATATATCTATTCTATTAAAGGGACCCCTATCACTCTTATTTTCATTGTGTTTAGATAATAAAAGTTAGTGATAAAACCTTAGTAGTTGCAACTATTTGATTCTCGTGGGATTCGACACCTAATACTTCAAGTACTACAATAAACCCCTGCACTTGCGGATTGAGTTGGGAGATTAGGTTTTTATCACTTGATTTGTGTGTATTTGTTCATAATTGCTATACCTAATCTACGCTACGACAAGTTTTTGGCGTCTTTGCAGGGGAATCAAATCAATATTAAGGCCAAAGCTAACTTTATTAATCTAAAATTTGTTTATATTTGTATATAATTATTTTCTTTTATTTTGTAGGTGTATGCATAGGAGTTTAAAGGTGATGCTGCCATTTGATTCGAAAATAGAAAGAGCCACTAGGAAGGCAAGGAGACAAAGGCAAGAAGACCAAGCTAAGGTGGAGGAGATTCGTGACACCTCAAGTGTATTTCAACCTCAAGGACAACTAGAGGTAGTCATGGAAGAGGTAACCCAAAATTCAAATCCTCAAACTCGTTCTTTAAGAGATTTTGTGATGCCGTATCCAACCGGTTCTCACACTAGTATAATTAGAACACCGGAAATTGCAAATAAGTTTGAACTTAAGTCGGGACTAATTCAAATGGTTCAACAAAATCAATTTGGTGGTAATATAAATGAAGATCCACATTTACACTTGGCTAATTTCGTGAAAATTGTGATACAATAAAACTAAATGGTGTTTCCGAAAATGCCATAAGGCTTATATTATTTCCATTCTCTTTGAGAGACAAAGCCAAGCAATGGCTTCAAGCATATCCACCAAATACCTTTGCAACTTGGACGGACCTTTCCAAAGCATTCTTGAACAAATATTTCCTACTGGAAAAAATTGCAAGACCAAAGATGGACATAACAAATTTTCACCCATGCGAAGGTGAATCTCTATATGAGGCTTGGGACCGATTCAAGGATTTAATAAGAAAATGTCCACACCATGGACTTCCCAATTGGCTAATTGTACAAACCTTCTATAATGGACTTAATTACCCAAAAAAAATCAATATATAGATGCAACTGCAGGGGGAGCTCTCATGGCAAAGTCGACAAAAGAAGTCCAAGAGTTGATTGAAGAAATGGCAGCAAACCACTGCCAATGGGCAAATGAAAGAGGTATTCCTCGAAAAACTCAAGGTATGTATGAAATTAATACTTTAGATATGCTTAGAGCTCAGATGCAAAATATGATGAATGTTTTCAATAAGCATGTCTCTAGTAGTTCAAATTTATCAGGTAATGTTGCATATTGTCATGTGTGTGGTGATTCTCATTATCTATCTTCATGTGCACAAGTTCAATATGTTAATATCTATAAGCCTTCTTCTTCCATGAATAATCCTTTTTCAAACACATACAACTCCGGGTGGAGGAACCATCCAAATCTTGGGTGGAAGGAGCCAAGATGATCACTCAACCCAGATTTTCACAAAATAAACCGGCTTGGGAGGTGGCTAATGAGAAGGTCATGGAAAGGGTTGAACAATTTGAAAATAGAATGCTTGGAATGTCTAGATCCTTAAAAAATCAAGTTGTTCAAACAGTTGAACAAATGAACCTTAGGAAAGGAGAGTTACTAAGTAAAACTGAAATCAATCCTAAGGAACAAGTCCAAGAAATTGCATTAAGAAGTGGTAAAATGCTAAAAGAACCAATTATTGAAGAATGTGGAAGTGAAAAAGAAGAAAAAGGGAAAGAAATAGTGAGTGATAAAGAAGTTGCTATTGAAAATAAGACATCACAAAACTATTCCTCTTCCCACACAAGTTCCATTTCCACAAAGGCTTAAGAATGAAAAGAAAGAAAAGGAATTGGGAAAAATTGCACAAATGCTCAAGCAATTACATGTAAATATTCCTTTTGTAGATGCATTTTTACAGGTTCCCAAATACAACAAGTTTTTGAAGGACCTTTTGACAAGAAGGAGAACCTTGGTGATTTTGCAACCATAGCACTCACGAAGGAATGTAGTACAAGGATACAAAACAAACTTCCACCAAAACTCAAAGATCCAGGGAGTTTTTCTATTCCTTTCCCATGTCAATAGCTAGAAGGCTAGGATTCAAAGAAGTTCAAGCACATCACATTGCAACTAGCCGATAGGTCCATTAGACATCCACTAGGTTTTCTTGAAAATGTTCTAATGAAAGTGGATAAATTCATCATTCTAGTAGACTTTGTTGTTTTAGATATGGAGGATGATGTTAACATGCCTATTATACTTGGTAGACCTGTTCTTACTACCGTCGGTGCAATTATTGATGTTAAAAATGGCACATTAAAGTTAAAAGTAGGAGATGCGGAAATAGCATTTGAGTTGAATGAAATGATGAGACATCCCTCTTCTACCTTTAACATGTATTTAATTGATAAATTAGATGATGATGTGCCTAGTTTTTCAAGAAAGAGGAACATGAGAAGGAAGGACCAATTACAGTTGATTGATATATCTACACCCAAAGGAGTGAAGGATTCTTTGGGTTATGGTCCACAAAAGTGAAGCTCACACCTACAAAGTCATCTTTAGACTCTAAATGAAGTGCTTGTTGGGAGGCAACCCAATGATTCTAATATTTTAGTAAAGTATTAGGTTGTTTTACTAAATATTATGAAGTTTTAAGTGTGTTTATTGTGTTTGTTTTGTAGGATTTTCAATAAGGAACTAAAGGTGCAAGATTGATTAAAGAGTATTCAAGACTATGAGTTTGTTCTCTAGACCACCTTTTGAATGTATTTCATACTTAAAAGTATGTTGATAATGTTTAATGTATGGTATGATGTGTATTTTTGAAGTTAAAAGTTCATAGGGGATACTATTCATGGTTGAGAACTTTTTGATCAAAAAGGTCATTTGATGATTCAATGAAATTATATGTAGTTTGACTTTGTTTATGAGCTTAATATGCCTAAAAGAAACATGCGTGCATAGTTAGTATTCAAAACAAGGCAAGATGATACTACGCAAGTCATTCATACATGATTCATTAGTGGATTATATGTTCTAGGCATCTTTGCTTGGATTCTACAAAAGTTTTCAATCATATACCTATTCTATTAAAAGGATTCTACAAAAATTCTCAGTCATATATCTATTCTATTGAAGGGACCTCGTATCACTCTTATTTTTATTGTGTTTAAATAATAAAAGTTAGTGATAAAATCTTTGTAGTTGCACCTATTTGAGTCCTCGTGGGATTCAACACCTAATATTCTAAGTACTACAATATACCCGTGCACTTGTGGATTAAGTTGGGAGATTAGGTTTTATTACTTGAATTTTGTGTATTTGTTCATAATTGCTATACCTAATCTACACCATGTTAGTCGCAGTGGTTTGAGGCTTGGTCTATTTTTTCTTTGCAAGTTTGTCCATAACGATGGGTATAGGCGGCGGTGACTGGTTGGGATTGTGCTAATTTCTGGTTGAGAAGGGATGATGGCGGCATTGATGGTTTTGTCTTGTTTTTTGGCTGTGATTGATGACTGAGTTGGTGGAGTGGCAGTGAAGGTGAAGGGGTTGTTTGGAGGAGAGCCGATTGTGGGCATATAGTTCTTTTTTTTATTTCTTTTATTTGTTGGTGATGGGTTGTGGTGGTCAGATGGTGCTAGAAAAAGGCGTAGTGACGATTTGTCAAATGGAGGTGGTGATTGAGTGGTTGCCGGTGTTTTGGAGTGGTGATTTGGCTAGTAGTTTGAGCGGTTAGGCTGTTGATTGTGGTGATGGTGTGGGATTTAAAAGCTATTTTGGTTGTTTATAGGTTGCTATGGGTGGAGATGGGTGGAGCTTCGGTAGAGGGAATTTGGGTGACTGATGGGTTGTTGTTTTAGGGGGTTTGGCTGGAGGTTTGGTTATGGTGGAAGGAGGAGGTGGTGGTGGTAGAAGGCTCTATTACTGTGGTGGTGGAAAGGCAACATAGTGGTGGTGGTTTGGTTGATGTTTGAACTGGGCTTGTTTGGCTGGAAGTTTGATGTTGCGATTGATGGAGAGGTTGAGCTGGCAGTTTAGATGGTGTTTTATTGATGGTGTTTGCAGGTATGCCTAGTGGAAATCGGTGGAAAAGGCTAAGTGGTGGTTATCTGGGATGGCCGTTGAGAGGTGGAATTTGGGGCAACTGGTGAGGTTGGGGGTTGAACGGTGACTTTGGGTGGTGGTTAGAGAGAAAGTGGTGGAAGAAGGGAGAGAGAGAGAGAGAGAGAGAGAGAGAGAGAGAGAGAGAGAGAGAGAGAGAGACGGTGAAGAAGAAAATAATAACCCAGATGATAAAACTCAAACCTAGAAAGAAGAAAAAGAAACGAAAAAAACCAGAAAAGAAAAACCCAAAAGATTCAAGAAAAGCAACAATAATCTAGTTATTTTTCGAACATAATTAGTCTAAAGAGATAATAAGTGGCTAAAATGGTACCTTGTAATGGAAGTTGATGGAATAAATCTTGTTTGCTTGATGAATGAAGACTAAAATTTCTTTTCTTCTTGAGTTTTTTCTCTTTTGATCTTGGTGTGTGAAAGAAAGGTGTGTTTGTGTGTGTGTTAGATCCTACTGTGTATTTTTTTTGGTGTGTTAGTGTGTGTGTTAGATCCTAATGTGTGAGTTTTAGTGTGTTAGTATGTGTGTAGGAATTAGTATGTGTAAAAGTGTATAGTGTGTGTGCAAGAGTAGTAAATGTATGTGGTATTTTTCTAAATTTTTTTCCTTATTTAACCCAAAATGGGCTTTTTATAGTGCAAGAGAGTGTAATCTCCCAAGAAAGTGAGAAAAGAGAAAAATGCTCCTAACAATGAAAAATACCATTTT
>CM045568.1:11992338-12022392 GCA_024721245.1 Mitragyna speciosa
AAAATATCCATGGAGTGCACAACAACAATCATTTTCAATAATGAAGATCTGATGTTGGGATCTACCTTGCATAATCGTCCATTTTTGTAACTGGCTATACTCGGGAGCAAAAGATGAATAAGATCCATATTGATAGGAGGTTTCTGCCGTCAATATTCTACCACTGCGAACATTTGAAGGATATTGGTATCTCCGTCAATGATCTCTCTAATAGTCGATTGATGATTTAAGGCTTCAATCAAGGGGGGCAAAGAGCCATTGGGAATAATAAAGTTTGATATAGTCATTGATGGTATGTCCTTCGAAGGCATTACTTCATGTGATAGATGCAAAGACGATCTACAATATACTCCTTAGGAGACCTTGGATTCACGAAAATGGAAGTCATACCTTCAATCCTTCACCAATGTTTCAAATACTATCAAGACGGTATCGTGAAGAAAGGTAGTAGCATACGACAAGCCATTTACTGAAGTTGAATGATATTTTGCTGATGCTAAGTTTTATCTCAAGATTTGCAATACAAAGGAGGATGACGATTCGCAACCAAACAAAAGTATGGCTCAAAATTCAAAATCTTTAGACTCGATTAGCAATTCTACAGTCGATAAGGAGAAACAAGTTGCTGGCAATAAGACTCAAGGTACTAGCAATACTTCACCAAGTGATAAGCCTATTGTTCTTCGCTATGTCCCGAAAACAAAAGTAAAAGAAGAGCAATCGCCTATAGTCAAATGTGAAGTCATTGAAAGGCCTAACATTGCCTATTGCGAAACTAGATGACGTCAAAAGATCTCAACCTCCGTTGCAAGGGTTTGTTCGTCCATCTAAAGAAATCAACTGTTGATCATGCTGCTTTGCCAAGTACGAGAACTGAAGGTTTCGATCCCAATGCCTATAAGCTTCTTGCTAAGGCTGGGTATAGTGTTGGGACTTCTACTACATTGAGTACATTGTCGCCTGAAATTATTGGTGAAAAAGTTCATGGATTTAATGCTACTCAAAAGATGATGAGGGAAAAGGGTATGTTGTTGACAATCCCTCAATGTGGTCTGGGGTATAGGAACCATCTTCACCGGTACGCATAGCAATTAAAAGAGCCAGAGTTCATTGTGTCACCACAAAAGAGGTAGCCCCACAAACAACTACGAGGCAATCAGTTTTGATCGATTGGGAAAGACACCATCTCGAACGTCTGTCTTTGACAGGACTTGGCTCAAGGGAAAGATGTGAGGGACTCTGTTCATAAACGACTAACATTTCCCAAGGCGAATAAGCAACTTCAAGGAAAGAAAACAATAAAATCACTCCAAGACACGAGGTGCGAAGAAACAGTTACCAATCTTTTTATTCATCAGCGGCGATTGTTGAATGATAAGGATGGAAACTATCATGATGTGCAACTGAAGAAGACGACAAAGAAAGTACAGCTTCCGCAAACCATATAGTTATGGTTGATGGTGACCACTTGAAGAAGAAGATGCTGAGGGATGCTCCACCTGAATTTGAGGAGGGAGTGAAGACTACTGTTGATCAATTAAAAGAAATTGATCTTGGCTCTCCTGAAAATCCACGTCCGATATATGTTAGTGCTCTGTTGAGTGTTGAGGACAAAGAAGCATATACTTAAACTCTTGCACGAATATCGCGACGTCTTTGCATGGAGTTATAAAGAGATGCCTGGCTTAGACCCAAAAGTAGCAGTACATCACTTGGCAGTCAAACGAGGGGTACGTCCTATTAAACAAGCTCAAAGGCGGTTTAGACCTGATCTAATTCCATCAATCGAAACTGAAGTGAACAAACTCATCGAAGCTGGGTTTATTCGCGAAGTCAAGTATCCTACATGGATTTCGAGCATTGTGCCTGTGCGGAAGAAGAATGGACAAATTCGCATTTGTGTTGATTTTAGAGATCTCAACAATGCTTGTCCCAAGGATGACTTTCCGCTTCCCATAACTGAGCTCATGGTTGACGCTACGACCTGGGTACGAGGTATTGTCATTTATGGATGGATCCTCTGGTTACAACCAAATTCGCATGGCACCTGAAGATGAAGAACTCACTGCGTTTCGTACTCCTAAAGGCATATACTATTATAAAGTTATGCCCTTTTGGACTAAAGAATGTCTGGGGCAACGTATCAAAGAGTCATGCAAAATATCTTTGATGACATGCTCCATAAAAATGTAGAGTGCTATGTGGATGACTTGGTTGTCAAATCAAGAGAAAGAAGTGATCACTTAGGTGACTTTAAGGCAAGTATTTGATCGACTGAGAAGATATCAACTCAGAATGAATCCACTCAAGTGTGCCTTTGGAGTCACATCTGGAAAATTTCTTGGTTTTGTAGTTCGTTAGCCGTGGTATTGAAATCGATCAAGCCAAGATAGATGCTATAAGTAAAAATGCCTGAGTCTTGAAGATATTCATGACTTGAAAGAGCTTACAAGGAAGGTTAGCCTATCTTCGAAGGTTTATTTCAAATTTGGCTGGAAGATGCCAACCATTAAGCCGCCTTATGAAGAAAGGAGTATCTTTTGTGTGGGATGAAACTTGTGCAAATGCATTTAAAAAGCATCAAGTCATATCTCATGAAAAGCACCTGTCTTGACTGCACCGATACATAGGGAAGCCATTAATTCTCTACATTGCTGCACAAGAGCGATCTGTGGAGGCGTTACTTGCTCAAGAAAATGTTGAAGGCTAAAGAGGTGGCTTTGTACTACTTGAGTAGAATGATGACTCCGAATGAGCTCAACTACTCACCCATTGAGAAGCTTGTGCCTAGCCCTTATATTCGCCATTCAAAAGCTGAAAGCACTACTTTCAGGCTCATACAGGTGCGCTTCATTTCCAAAGCAAATCCTATCAAATACGTGATGAGTAGGCCAGTCCTCTCTGATCGCCTAGCTAGATGGTATCTGCAACTACAACAATTTGAGAATTAGTCTATAGTCCCGCAAAAAGGCTGTCAAAGGACAAGTTCTTGCAGACTTCCTAGCTGATCATCCGATTCCTGCTGAGTGGGAACTGTGTGATGACCTTCCTGACGAAGATGTGCTTCTTGTTGAGATCGTCCGCCATGGAAGATGTATTTTGATGGTGCTGCTCATCGTGGAGGAGCTGGCGCTGGAGTTATCTTCATAACACCTGATGGAGAAGTTCTACCATATTTCTTTTGCTCTAACTCAATGTTGTTCAAATAATGTCGCTGAGTACCAAGCACTCATACTAGGACTCGAAATGGCAGTCGACATGAAACAATTAGAGCTTCAAGTTTATGGTGACTCAAAATTGGTCATTAACCAACTCGAAGGAGACTATGAGGTTAAGAAGCCAGAATTAATTCCCTACCATAATTATGCCAAACAACTCATTGGATGGCTTGGAGGTGTGACCATTGCACACGTACCAAGAATCGAAAATAAGCAAGCTGACGCGTTGGCCATGCTCGCTTCGACACTGACTTTACCAAGTCACGAGATAAAAGTCCCCGTGTGTCAAAATGGGTAGTTCCACCATTATTCGATGAAGATGATCGAGGAAGTCGAAATTCATGCAGTCTCCATCTACGAAGTTGAAAAAGAGGATTGGAGACAATTGCTCATCGAATATATCAAATATGAAAAGTTGCCTGATGATGCACTGAAGAAGAAATTGATGTTTGCTGTCGTTCTCCCACGATTCATTTTCTACAAGGATACATTGTATCGACGTTCATTCGATAGGTGTATTCTTGCGTTAGTTTGGGAGAAGATGAAGCCTTTCAAGTCATGGAAGAAGCTCATTCTGGAATTTGTGGCGCACACTAATCTGGTCCTAAGTTGCACTTTCGAATCAAAATGAATGGGTTATTACTGGCCTACTATGGTCAAAGACTGCATGGAATATGCTAAAAGGTGCCAAGCCTGTCAATTTCATGCAAATTATATACATCAACCTCCTGAGCCATTACATCCAACTGTTGCCTCTTGGCCTTTCGACGCATGAGGACTTGATGTTGTTGGGCCTATTACCAAAATCATCTGCTCAACATTTGTACATATTGGCTGCTACTGACTACTTCTCCAAATGGGCTGAGGCTGCTAGCACTCAACAAGTGAGAAAAGAAGACGTGGTAAATTTCATCCGTGTTAACATCATCTATCGTTATGGAGTACCTCGGTATCTCATAACTGATAATGGTAAGCCCTTCTCCAATAGTTTGATGGACAAATTATGCGAGAAGTTCAAATTCAAGCAACACAAGTCTTCCATGTACAATGCTCCAGCAAATGGTCTCGCCGAGGCATTTAACAAAACTCTCTGCAATCTTACTAAAGAAGGTTGTCACGAAATCAAAACGAGATTGGCATGAGAGGATTGGTGAAGCTCTTTGGGCTTATCGCACTACATATAGAACTCCTACGCAAGCTACTCCTTATGCACTGGTGTATGGTGTTGAAGCTGTATTGCCTCTTGAGCAACAAATCCCATCTCTAAGGATCGCTATCCAAGAGGGCTCACTGAAGGAAGAAAATGCTTCGCCTGTGTTTAGAGGAATTAGAAGCTATAGATGGAAAAAGATTGGAATCACAACAAAATCTTGAATGCTATCAAACTCGACTCTCTAAGGCTTTCAACAAGAAAGTTCGTCGACTGCGCCTTCCAAATTGGTGACATGGTTCTTGCTGTACGAAAATCAATAGTCATGACACATCGCTCCAAAGATAAATTTGTGCCTAATTGGGATGGACCATATGTGGTGCGAGAAGTCTATATAAATAGTGCTTACAAGTTAGTTGACCAAGATGGCGTGAAAGTTGGCCCAATAACTGGAAAATTTTTGAAGCAATATTTGTCCTAAGGAAGTGCAATATTTATCGACACACGAGCTTAAACTGCATGTTGCTCCTGACCCGCACGAGCTAAAACTGTGGATGGCAATCACCAATAGTGTAGTATGTGGTTAAATTGCTGAAACACTCCGCCAAGTCTAAAGTGGTAAATAAATAGATACTTCTGACCCGTACGAGGTTAAACTGTGAGCAGCAAGGAACTACGTGTGACTTGATTCCCTTTTGGGATACGTAGGCAGCTTAGGGGGCAACTTCTAAGTCCAGTTACACCATCCAAAACACATTATGTGTTCCCTTTAAAAATCTAAAGTTTGTTCTAACTAAATAGAATGCAAAAAAAATAAATACATTTTTGTTCATAATATATGAACAATATGTTTCAAGTGTTCTTTTACGTTAGATAAAGTTTAGTTATGTGCTTTATTTTTTTTTTTTTTTACATTTGATAGCCTGAAATCATGGCTATTAAAGCAAATAAATGGAATAAAGCATGAAAAGGGAAGAAAATACAAATATGTAAATTGAGAACTTTATTGATAAAATAAATATACGATATCTCAAGTTACATGTTTGATCCTAATCTAAGTAAATTAACTGCAAAAGTCTACCAAATGAAGGAATAGAAGAAATAAAAAAAAAAGGAGAGAGAAATGCTACTAAATCTAGAGTTTAAACTCTACGAGCTCCTTGCGGCTTGTCTCTAAAAGTTCCTTCATCTTCTCCAAAGTCTCACTCTCTTCAGCAAGTAAAGGAGTTGAAGCCTCAATTCTGTTCACTTCTGCCTTCAAGTTTTCAATGTCAGACTGCATGCAGGAAAGCTCATCTTCATCTTTTTCAACCAGTGAAAGAGTTGCCTTTCTTTGGTATCCAAAACTTCAAGTCGGGCCTTTAAGTCTGCCTCTTCACGATCAATATCTGCAAGCTTGGTCTTATGAGATGAAGACCTTTTCAGTTTGTTGTTTCGCTAAAGTCTCAGCATCAATGAGGCGTCGCGCAGGCAGCAGCGAGTTCTTTGTCATATGACTCAGCAGGAACTTTCTGAGAAAGTATGGATCTGGTAGAATCATAATGTGTAACATTTGCGAAGAAAGTTTTTAGAAGGCCCTCCAAAGGTGAAAGATCTATAGCATTATTCTTGCACATCTCTGCCATAATGCTGTTAGCCTTAGCCTCAAGGGAAGACATACGTTCCAATGGCTTGCCAGATATCTGCACCTTGAGATTATTCCAGAGCATTTGAATATATTGTTGGCGACAGTCTAAAATTATGTTCTCTGGGCAGAATTCAGAAGCTTGTGGTTGTCTCGGCCATGTTGGTGGATCAAACACCTTAAGTTTCTTCTTTTCAACAGTTGGTTGAACATTTGACCTTTGTTTCTGAGAAGCCGAGTCCAAAGACCGAACCTCTTCACTCACTACTTGCTGCGTACTATCGGCAGTGTCTTCAAGTTGAGTTGACGAAGCTACTTGTCTTGCCAAAAGCTCATAAGCAGTAGGCCCATCGACTGTGCCTTGGCTAACTTCTTGATCCTCAATGACCACCAAAGGCAAATCATCCAACTGCATCCATAGCAAGTTCAAAGCCAATTATAAAGACATTTTAATAGACTCATGAATAGTGTGAAAAAAAAAGAGAGAAATAAGCACTCTTACAATATGTGGAGGCTAATATCAGGTACAGATATATCTGAGATGGCCTCAAACAACTTTTTAGGATCTAAATCATTTGAATCCAAAGCGTAGGTCATTACCTTGTGCTTTTTGCGCTTCCAGTTCTGATCGCTATTGTGAGAGCCTTCATCATCTTCAATAAAGATTAACCCTCTTCTTCTCATGAGGAGATGAAACCCCTTGATCATTTGCTTTTACAACTATGGACGAAAGACGACGTGAAGTGCCCTTTGGAGGTGTTTCTTTAAAAACAGGATCTCTGAGTGTAGAAACCTTACCCTCTTTATCCTTCAAACCATTCTGCTCATCCCGTGTATGTTTGGTTGTCTTCTTTGTTGTCTCTTGAGCATCATTTCCTTTGGAAGCTTCAACCAAGTTTGCGAAGATCTTTACCCTTTGACCTCCTATTTTCCACAGTTGGTTGAAGACCGATTATCAATGTATTTCGCCCTTCAAGCATATATTTGCCATGAGTTTTTGACCACCAAGTCTGAAAATTTGGCGAAATATGTTTATATGCGTCTGGTGGAGAGGCAGGAAAGAGCATTTTCTCATGAGATTTATGACGTGTAAGAGTACGCCACAACGTTCTACACAATTCATAATTAGTAGAACGCACGTCAGCTCCAAGTTCCTTGGGAACATCCTGATAGAATCCAAATTGCCTGGCAAATCTATATGGGCTGTAAGGCTCAACCAAGAATTTGTCTTCAACATGAAGGACCAAATAATTGGAGCGTGCACTAAAGAAATAATAGAGCTCTGAATCCAATAATCTCCCATTATCAACAAAGACTTCGTTTTGACTTGTCACGAGGGAAAGTTCTGACCATCTCGCCTTGTCACCCTTATGGATAAGATCGCGTGCCTTCTCCTCATCAAAATATTGAGCTCCGCCTTCTCCAGAATAGTTGGTCATCATAGGTGCAGGTAATGCATTTGGAGCAAGGAAATGTGTGGAGAAATAGTACGCCAGCCACGCATGTACATATATGTACTGGGAAAGAAGCATTTGAATGCCCAGGAGTTGGTGAGCTCGCAATCTTGTTCAGACCTTTATAGATGCTAAGTAATACTGGCGTCGCGAGGCAAGTTTTGCGTCCGAAGGCCAGTGCACTTGCAACTTTAAACGTGGTAGGTCTGATGAAATTAAGGTTCTTGCATGGTAAAGCAAAAACGCATAGCCAGGTTGATATGAACGCTGCAAGATAAGTTTCCTCTTCTTAGATGAGCCTTGACTCCAAGAATAGCTAAATGCACTATTCCTTCCAATTGAAAATTTGCCTGGTTGACCAATCCTCCCTGATTGGGTTTTGAGTCGACTGTGGACGAGATGCTTTCCTCAGCCTCTTAGGTTTCGGTTTCGAGTATCTCGCCTTTCCATCAAACCAAAAGTCGATCCATGACTAACTCGCACTCCAGACTTGTTAGTTTCACCCTTTTGTAGATAATGAAAGGCTGCGAATAAATACTCACAGCTATGAGGAATGTACCTAACGTTCCTTCCATCAAGGCCTGTCAATTCTTCAGCGCAGGGTATAACCTCTTCGTACAATGCCGCCAGTTATGGGGAGCCATCCCAGTTGATATAAATCCCAGAGTGAAATTGACAACTCTCCAGCTGAGGTGTGCAATGTGTTTGTCTCTGGACACCACGCTTCACAAAATGCTCGAACAATATTAGGATTTCTGTCATAGGTGAAGAGTGACTGCAAAGAGAGCATCGTATAGAGATGCATCACGAAGAACTTGCTTGCTTCTCCCCAAAACGTCTTCAAGCCATTCCTAATATTTTTCGATGAAGCCAAACTCTCCATTAATTTTCAAAGCACTACCCCAATGAGCATCTCCAGAGATGATGTGCCTGCCTAAAGTCTGAAAAGGGGTTGTCCTCGGCTTCTTATTGTGGATAAGAGACTTCAAAGAATATACTGTCGTGCCATCATCTTGCGAAATCTCCAAAGACCAACTGTCTTGATGAGGGTGATTGTAAGAAGGCCAAGTTCCAATGAAGTTCCCATACGATAGGGGTATGGACCTAATAATTTTGTTCCACTATCCTCAGCATCATCCGCGTGGTCAACAATTAGCAAGTATTTTTTGCCTGAGGCATCAACATCTTTAAATGTCACCATGCTGTGGCCTTAAACCTGTGTAAAAAAAAAAAAAGAAGAGACAAAAAAGGGGTGAGCATGTTTTGGTTGAAAAAAAAAAGAGGAATTTTCAAGCAACAGAGCAACAAGAGCTATTCCTTCACACTGCCCCACTTGGTGACTTTCATTGATGAAAAAGCCAGCATAAGGCTCATCAAAGAACTAATGGATGTGTGAACCGGATAAAGTTCGCCCATGTGCCATCAATTAAGTCCAAGTGAAGTCCATCCAAGCGCCATGGATATATGAGCCCAAATAAAGCTCATCCATGTTCACTAACGGACAAGCCAGCATAAGGCCCATCAAAGCAACATGAACATATGAACCAAAAAAAAGAAAATTCATTCATGTGCCATCAGTGCTCAAGTCAGAAAGACACACTGACGAACAAGTCGGCATAAGGTCCGTCAAAGTAACATGAACAAATAAACCAAGATAAGGCTTGTTCATGTACTATCAGTGTACAAGTAAGACTTGGAGTGCTATGAAAGTACAAATCAAAATGGAAATTTCCAAGCATGGTGAGCATGTGAGTCCATATCAGACTTGCTAAAAAGTGCTATGGAAATTATCACCCCAAGCATGATGAGCATATGAATCCATAGCAGACTCACTCAAAAATGCTATGATATATATGCTATTGGGATTTCTCAAGTCAAGTAGGCTATGATTGAAATATACGCCTTTCGGATTTCTCAAGCCAAGTAGGCTATCATTAAAATGTACGCCTTTGGGATTTCTCAAGCCAAGTAGGCTATCATCGAAATGTACGCCATTGGAATTTCTCAAGCCAAGTAGGCTATCATCGAAATGTACGCCTTTGAGATTTCTCAAGCCAATTAGGCTTTCATCGAAATATACGCCTTTTGAGATTTCTTAAGCCAAGTTAGGCCATCGTTGAAATTCAAGTGTTGCTTTGAAAATATTTAATTAAAAAAAAAAAAGCTCAGTAAGTAAAACATATACTACTTATGTAAATTTTGAAGACCAGGATTTCAATAGACCGTGATGTTCGTGGTCTGGTGGTGGGTTTGACTTGCAGTTTGCTCACCTACAAATTGAAAGATGTCAGCTTGGAAGGCTTATGCTCGGCTTGTTCAAAACAAAAAAAAAAGGGTGCAGAGGCATAGTGGATATATTTGCATGAATAAAAAGAAAAAACAACACAAGCCTTAAAGTCGTGATTGATGCATGTAGGAATTTCTTGGGTCCAACAATACCTTTTTATAAGCATGCACGTGTGGGAATACAATCAATTATGTGCATGTGCAAGAAGGTGATTTCATGGACAGTAAGGTGCAAGAGCAATTTGGTCTGTCCAAGAATCGTGGCATCAAAGACAAATTCGGACAAGACGTGGCGCTCCAAGTGTAAAGTGCTTAACATGTGATATCGAAAATTTTTAGACAAAGATAGTGGCTTTTAATTGTAGCACGGGTTTGTGGGTTAATTGTATGAAGTCAGAAGCTCAATTGCTTGGTAATTTTGTGATAAAGAAATTGTTTCTTGCATGAAATATATCAAGTAATTGTGTTGCAAACAAGTAAACAAATGATGAAGGTTTCACTAGCATGGATGCAAGTTGCTTTCACGGGTGAATAGTTCTAGGTAAATCAATTAGAACACAAAAAACAGGCATGTGCTTTTCAGCAAATCAAAATTTCAGCAATTATAAATCCAAGGACTGCATGCATTGTGCGATAGTGTTAAAAAAAATCATGCAAGTAGGCGTGACCAAGGGATTGAACAACAAGCAATTGAAGATTCTAGGTGATGGTCGACTGAATTCTCAAGATGTTGACAATAAGGCAATTTAATCAATGCATGGAATTGGTGACGTTGGCAACAAAACAATTAAATACAACGTATGGAAACATGAGGCTAGACAACATAAATTGAATGCAATTCTTTTTAAAAAAAAATCAGCACATGGCCATTAAAAAAATTTTTTTTTTCTAAGTAGCATCATCAAAATTTCTGCAAGATGGCATGCGAAATAGTCAGCAATTTTGTTGGCTTAATCGGTGAAATCAATTGCAAGTCAATTTGAACAAGACATGCAAGTTGCTAGAATGCAGACACAAATAGGAGTTATGCTATTTTCAGCAAATCAAGTGCATGAAAAGGCCCAAGTTTCAGCAACAAATCCATGCGAATATGGATTAAAAGACCCAACATTCAACTAGAATGGTGAACATAAGAAAATTACCTGCTAGGTGTGTGCGTCACCAAGATGTCGAGTTGGCTGTCTCTCCAACGTTGGAAGTTCTCCAAGCTTCAACAACTACCCCAATTGGTGTAATTACGACCGTGATCTTGTACCTATTTATAGAGATGGGTTTGTTCTTATTTGATAATGTTTAAATTCAAAGAGCTGTGGTGTTTGTTCCCGATTAGAATTTGATTCGTTTCGAAATTGGAACTTTAATAAAGATAAATATGCATACAGTCCAGTGTTTCTTGGATTTTGTTATTAAAGTTCAAATTGATAAGGAAACGATTGAAGCTTCATGTGTTTCTAGATCCCGTCACGGTCTTAGAAATCTATATTAATAAGGAAATGTGACTGACAAAGGAAACTAGTTGCCATTCTCTACTTTGGGCGGTTCAAGATATGCTTCATCAACGGAATTCTTGATTGGAGTTTATTTCAGATTACGATTGGTCTTGAATTATACTGAAGTTTTGCAATGGATTCAACAAGATTTCTATGGCACGTGGAGTTGTTAAGTTAAAAGGAAATTGTTTGCCACGTGTGACAAGTGATTGAATCCAAAAATTGCGGTGTTTGTTTCCAATTGAAGTCTGCTATGTTTTGAAACAAATATTTTGGCAAGGATATGTTCATGCAATTGCTGGTGTGTCCTGCTTGGATTCTATCGAGCTGAAGTTTATCAAGTCTAAATTCATAAGACAACGAGTTTTGAAAACTTGAATTGCAGGTTGTAATTAAACTACATTACCAGTAGTTGCAACTTTCAGGTCTCAATCAACATTTTACATGGTGGGTCCATAAAAGATCGAGGCAATAAAGTTGCTAGAGTATTATGTTTTAGTTCTTAATTCATGCCTCCAAGTTGTTTTATCAATTTTCCAAAGAAAATTGCCGTGGCTACAAGATTTCAAGTTGCGAGTCAAATGGGCTACCTAAGTTGACAACAAAATTGCAACTATTTTGTGCCAAATGAAAGTGAAGCTGTCTATACTTCAAGACTCGTTTCCAGTAATTGTCCAAACAAATATCTCACCAAGTCTTGAAGTGGGGGCATTTGTAAAAAATTAAAATTTGTTTAGTCAAGATTAAATAAATTAAATTAATCTTGATTAAATTAAATTAAATTCGTCATAGGCCATTCATGTTTGGGCTTAAATGTCGGATGAATTGTAATTAAGCCCTAAATTAAATTAAGTGCAAAGTCCATTTAAACTAAATTGGGTTAATTTAATTAATCCCAAATAATGGACCTATACATGTGGGCTTCAAATTAAATTATAAAGTCCATCTACATTAAAGTGAATTAGTTCAATTAATTCATATTGGACTAATTGGGCGGACCCAATTATCAAGCTTTATTTTAAACGGGCTTTCTTAGAGTTACAAATAACCCAAGTGGTGGAACATTCTGGAGAGTTTATCTCAAGTCAACCACTTACAAAATTTTGGCTATAAATAGGGGGTATACTCTCTCAAGTAAGACGTACGTTCAATCCCCAAAAGCTCAAGAGAAAAACTCTAAAAAGCTCTCAAGAGATTTTTCTCTCTAAAAAGCTCTAAAGAGATTTCTCTCTCAAGTCTTTAAAGAGATTTCTCTTTCAAGTACAATAAATCCTCCAAATCCAAATCCAAATCCAAATCCCCAAATCACCACGTTCGTGTTGAAGACTTGAAGATTTGAAGATCAAAAGCCTCAAGTGTTCAAGGAGCGTCATCAAATCAATCGTGTTCTACACTAAATCGTAGAATACTCCAGATTTAATTCAAGAATAAGCCTTTTCTTGGCCCTTGAGTTAAATCCTTGGAGAGAAGAATCAGATGACAGTTTCTTGTATAAAGAAACAAATCCGGAGATTGTAACTCTCATGCAAAATCAATAAAATATCAATTTGTGCAATTATTTTCTTGTCTTTATTTACGGACAACGAAATTTGTTGTTACATACACAAAAATTGTGATTGACCCTCGAAAAATTTAAAAACATACCCCTGAATGAAGTATAACACATATTTTTATAAAAGGCGTGTCAAAATTTGGTGTCTACAGGTAAGAATTTAATTTTTTTAGTACAATTGTTTGAATTTATTACATCCAAAATTAAAGCACAATGAAATTCAGAGGGAAAAATGTTTCATTTTAGTAATTACTACCCAAATTAAAATACAATGTACTGGATAATAGAAGGAGAAATACTGTAGGAATAACAAAAACTAAGATACCAACACTAAAAAAGAACAAAGATTAACCATACTTTTTAAAAGAGGATGGATAAATAGATAGAGAATCGCAACAACAATATGAATAAATTCATAACTTTATGATTAAGTGGTAAGATGTATTATTCCTACGTTTAGTGAATCATTTACAAACAATGCTTAACACATAAGTGTGGACTAGTGATGAAGTGTTTATGCAGAACCATCAAAGTTGATGTTTCTCTTTCAATCATTAGAAGAAAGGAGCCATGAAAAGTTGCAAGTTTCTACTAATCATCTGACGTAATGATCAACCTTACTTTCTATGACTCACTATTACTTACTATTTATTGTCAATATTACAAAGGTGAATAAGTCAAAGAAACATGTGTAAATCAAAGTAGGTGAAATAATACGTCTATTAATGGGATAGCATTGTAGTTATCATCGTACAGAAATAAATGGTGCAAATAGATCTTTCACATAAAAAAATTGTAAACAAAATGCACATAGAAATTAAGCAAAAGAGTAAGTAAATATGTTCCTATCACCTTCAAAAAGAGCAACCTCAGTAAATGAGTCATTGATTAAACAAATAACCACAATAAGGTTATATATATTCTGATAGACTAGAGTTAGTACATGTTTTATATATGTAATTTGTGCCTTATTTGTCTATTTTCTAGGCTTATTATGAATAAAACCTATCTTTTATTCATGTTGTGCATAAAATAAGAGAATGGAAAAAATGAAAAAGAATTGAATTTGGATTGTCTGGTCATCATAAAAAATGTGCTGTTGAGAAATCAAGGGAAGATCGACTCCGTTTTTCACACTGGGTATGCTCAAAACCTACACATGTGTCGGTTTAAATCAATGATTGGTGCTGGACTTTTTGCTGGTCATTGTGCCGATCATAGTCAAAATTGCACTAAACATGTTTTCTACTCTCAACTTGACAACCCAAGTCAATTGTAATTAGACTTGCACTATAAATAGGGTCTTCTAGGGTCATTTGGGGAAACTTTTAGTCTTCTTAGAGCATAGAATAAATGTAGAATAGAGAGAAGAATCTAACAACTTTTGACTACAAGATTTCAGCGATTCAAGAAGAGAATCAACAATTTCAAATAAATATTCAAGAATTAACTACGAGAGAATGAGTTCTTCTATTTCTTTCTTGTTTATTGTTAAATTTATTCTTGTCAAGATGAACTAAATTGTTTAAGATGTAGATGGGATAAAACCTAAATATGTGTTATTGATTTTTTAATTGATTAATGAAAAGTTGTTATTTCCCTTAGATTTAGTCATGAGTTTCGTTGTTTGTTGAGTTGGGAATTGCTAGCACCCCCCCCCCCTTTTTTTTTTTGGCAAAAACCCCGTACACGGGGAGGGACACCACCCCTAAATTTTATTAATATAAAACCAGATACAAATGAGAGGGGGACATAGACCTTACCTCTCTTATTAATATAATTTGAAGAATGAAAATATAAAACTTAAATGAGGAGTACTTACTCCCTTTACATTATTTATTGCAAAAAAAACTAAACACTTATAAATACTTGAAACGAAATGCTAGAAATCCTAAGCAGTCTAATCTAACTGCACCTCGAGCTTCTTTTGGGAGGGACGAAAAGCTAGAAAAAACTTCCAGACCATTGAGTGTCAATCCCTCATTTGCCAAGATATCTGCAGGTTTGTTGGCTTCTCTATAACAATGATCAATACTAATGATATTAACACGAAATTTACCCATCTCATCCAGAAGAGGCAAACAGAGCCCAAGGACAGTCAGATTTACCTGAGATAATATTAACCAATGCCAAAGAATCCATTTCCAAATGAAGTTTGTTGAAACCATTACTACAACACACTTTCACCCCTTATATTAAAGCTTTGAATTCAGCTTCTAAATTGCACCCACACGTAAAGAGCAAGCAAAAGCAAGGACAACCTTCCCGTGAGAATCCCTTAAAATACCTCCACCACCACAAGGACCGGGGTTCCCTTTCGAACAGGCATCTGTATTTAATTTAAAGAATTCAACTGGAGAGGACCATTTCACTAGATTCACACTGACTCTCTTTTTCAACTGGACTACACAAGAGTAAAATTCAGCCCAATGCGAAACATTAAAAGACATATTAAACTTTTGCTCCCATGCCATTTTAATATCCCAAAAAATATTATGAACAACATTCTCCCATGAATGAACAATCCCTGCAAAAACCTGATCATTTCGGATTTTCCACAGATTCCACATAATACAAATAGGAGATATATTTTGAAGGAAACCAACGAAAGCATTAGGAGACGGTAGTAACCACCATGTCATTAACTTGCATTCGAATTTGAAAATGCTTAATACCAATACCCATTGGAGCACCAAAATAATTCCACACCTTCCTGGCAATATCACCACTGCAGAAAATATGCTCAACAGTTTCACAAGTAGGGGAAGTACAACAAAAACACCTAGACAGACCATGTATGCCAAGTTTAGCTACAATATCAGCAACTGTTAACCTTTTTAACAATAATCTCAACATAAAGAAAGACATTTTTATGGGAATGGCAGAATTCCAAATTAATTTAAACATATACCAGAATATCCACCTTCTCGAATGCAATGGTATGCTGACGTGGTTGAAAAGGATCCTGAGGGAGTCAACCTCCAAATCATTTTATCTGGATCATCATGACATGGGGGTTGTTTGGCCACAATATCCTGAAGAATAGATGGCGATATCATTCTTTCCAAAGTTTGAACATCCCATCTATCACCAAGGACAAACTTCCTCACTTGACAGTCATCATTCTGGATATTCAATAAACTCCCCAATGGTTCATTCCCCAACCACATATCATTCCAAAAACTCACACAACCTCTTCTAAGAATCCAAGAGATATGATTTTCAGTAACATTACTAACCGACACCATCCGCTTCCATAATAAAGAAGCCGTCAGAGACATCTTTGCCTTAGAAGGATGAGTAAGCTTGCAATATTTGGCATGCATAAACTCCGCCCATAATGACTTCCTCTCTCTAAACCTCCACCATAATTTAATAGAGAAGGTGTGATAAAGGTCTTTTAAAGACCGCAAACCCACGCCTCCTTCCTCCATGGGTCTACACAAAGTATGTCCATTTTATCCAGTGGTGCTTTCATAACATTTCCTTCAGCTCCCATGAGAAACCTTGCAAACGTTTTCTCCAATGTTTTCAACACACCCTGGGGAGGACATGCAGCTGCCAAGATGTTTATTGGAATAGAGCTAAGCACATGTTTGATCAGTTATCAGCCTCCCACCAAGTGAAAGGAAACAATTCTGCCATTTAAGCACTTTGGAAGCAATAGCTTGACATAGCTCTGAGTAATAAACTTTCTTGCTTCTCCCTAAATATAGGGGACAACCTAAATATCGAACTGGGAAGAATTTTTCAGAAAAGCCTTGTGACCTCCTTAATAATCCCCTTCCTGGCTCTAGAAGTATTAGCATTACATAAAAAATCACTCTTCTGGACGTTAATACTTTGTCCTAAAGATAGCTCATATCGCCTTAATACATCCATAATCAACCTCAACGAACTCCTAGATGCACCTGAAAAAATAATAATATCGTCAGCAAAGGAAAGATGTGTGACAATTGCGCATCTGGTTGGAACACTAAAAATAGAGAAATTCTTCTTCTATGGAAGCAAGTTTAATGCTCGAGACTAGTCCCTCAGCAGCAATAACAAATAGACCCGGTGATAATGGATCTCCCTGACGTAAGCCCCCTAGATGATTTAAAGAACCCCTTTGGTGTACCATTAATGATAATAGAAAACCAACAATTCGAGATCAATCGCCAAACCATATCAATCCATCTTTCCCCAAAACCAAAAGCTCTTAACATTCGAATCAAGTAAAGCCAAGAAACACAATTCGTATGCTTTGGCCATATCAAGTTTCAACACAACATTCCCTCCTCTATTCTTTGTCCTCATACCCCCCACCAATTCCTGTGCAAGCAAAAAGTTCTCAGCCATCATTCTTCCTTTAACAAAACCACTCTGCTACGGTGAGATAATCTTAGGTAAAATACACCCAAGCCTATCTGCCAAAATTCTAGAAATAATTTTATTCAGAAAATTGCACAAACTAATAGGACGAAATTGTGCAAAATTCTGGGGTTGGGGCACTTTAGGAATAAGGGCTACTAAGGTCGAAGAGAAACTCCTTGGTAGCTCATCCCCACAAAAAAATCCAATTACCGCATTGAAAACGTCCTCAGCTACAATATTCCAAGCATGTACAAAGAATTTCCCCGTGAATCTGTCTGGCTCCGGAGCACTCTCCCCATCCATTGCAAAAACAAGTGTCCCTGACTTCCTTCCATTGTTGGGAACCTTTCTAAAGCTTGAATGTCCTCCTCAAAAAGTAATCTTGGAATATGAGATAAAGAACAATCTGCACTTGCATCTTCCTGCGAGAACAAAGTGGAAAAAAAATTACATGCTTCACCTGCAATCAAATCTTTCATCCTGTAACCATTCCCCTGAAGCATTTTGAATTCGGTGAATCACAGCTCTGGCTCTACGTTCAGAAACAACAGAATGAAAATATTTGGAATTTCTATCCCCCTCTTTCCACCATTTAATTCTTGCTTTCTGCTTCCAAAAATTTTCTTCTACACATAGGGCTTTATTTAGCTCTGACCGAGCATTATGCAAGTTCTCCCTGGCCTGGTCCAGTGTCTTCCTCATCAAGAATTCGTTTAGCATCTGCAGCTTGCTTCTCCAACTAGTCTTACCCTTTCAAAAATGTCCCCATAAGTCTGCTTAGACCAAGCCTGTAAAGCTTTTTTCACCTTCTTCAGCTTGTCCGCTAAAGATTGCATAGGAGATCCACCATGTCCCAACTGCCAATTCTCTCTCACCAAATCCAGAAAGTGAGGATGAGAAGTCTAGAAATGAAGGAACCGAAATGGCCTAGGCTTAGTATCCAATTTCAATTTACCAATCACCAACATAGGCGCATGATCAGAAGGACTTCTAGATAGATGCTGCACGGATAACTCCACCCTAGTTCCAAGTAACGTTTGATTCAGCAAAATTCTATCAAGCCGTTTCCAAATCCTTGCATGGCCAAGCCTATTGTTACACCAAGTGTATGGAGATCCTGAATAACCTGCATCAAAGACCTGCACATCTTGCATGAATGTAAGAAAATCCATAGCCTCATCGAAACAAAATGGTCGCCCACCTTTCTTCTCTTCCGTTTGAGTAATCACGTTGAAATCCCCCCCAATCACCCACGGGATCCCCTCTATATTTTCTCCTCGTAGAGTATCCCATAGAACTTTTCTATTTTCCTTATCACAACTAGCATGAACAAAAGAAATTTTGCAAGAAGGATCAAACAAGGGGCTGCAAACACTTAGAGATATATGCTGTTCACTCTCTCCCTAGCAAAGTGCAAGAGACGGATTGCTTAAAGAAAACCCAAACAGTCCCCGAAGCATTATAAAAACCATTCCTCATACCAAGTTTTAGTTTAATATCATTAAATCTATCCACACCAATCTTAGGTTCACATATAGCAACAAGTTGTAAATTATACACCTTGATTAATTTACGCAGTCTACGATGATTTGAAGCTCTTGCAACTCCTCTTATATTCCAAAACAACATATTATACATTTGGACTATTAAGATGAAGAAGCTGATGCTTTAACTTTGGATCGCAGCACCCTATCAGAAACCAATAAAACCTCTTTCTTCTTACCTGGTTTGAGATGCCTCGTATCACCAATCTGTTGCACAATACAGCTATCCAAGTTCTGCGGCAATTCCAGATTGCAAAAATCCAGTCGTTTTGGCGATGGGTCAGCACCTGCTCTGTGCGTTCCTCTAGGAGAAAGATTTCCAGCTATGCATTCAGCTTCTACAATAAGTTCGTCATCCAAGTGGTTGTGCTCATCATCCATCAACTGCACCTCCACCTCTCCATTGTCCTGACATGCTGGAAGTTGCACCAAGTTGTCTTGTTGATTTTGAACCTGATGAGCAAGCTCCTTCAACGTTGTACAAGCCTCCTCGTGAGAGTTGTCCCTAACCTGGCCACTTGTCACGCCATCTGCTTGCTCAAAAGAATGATGAGCATTGTTCTCCTTTACATCCTTCCCAATAGGCATCTCTGCATGTTCCTGACTGTTTTGTAAATCTGCTGACTGTGAATGCTGCATCCTCACTTGTCCAAGTGACGTTGGAGTTTGCTGTTCTAACCTCTGAACATTTTCATTTGAATGAGCTTCAGGAAGCCTTGTCAATAACAAAATCTGCTTTTCAATCATCCCAGGAATTGGTGCATCTAATTTCGATTGTTCCACAGAGGGCATCTTTTTGGGAACATAATGCTTTTGTTCTTGAGCTTGGGCTTTGTTTTTCTTATCAGCAATATCCTTGCCTTTAGGATTTAAGAATCTGCAATTACCTTCTAAATGCCCTTGTTTCTGACAGTGCGTACAATACTGCGGCAGATCTTCATAACTAACCTTCTGCCAAAATCCTTCTTACCTCCAGCAATCCAGATTCGATAAGAGCAAAACCTTAGTCAATTCAATCTCTACACAAACTCGAGCAACATTCGGACGGGATAAATTGACCGTAGCAGCATCTAACTTCAATGGAACTCCCACAGCACTAGCAATCATGAATATAGCAGATTTGTCAAAAAAATGTACTAGCAGTCCCTCAAACACAATCCAAACAGGAGCTTTCGAAGGTTCAGTATCCAGGCGAAAACCAGGGCTCCATTTGAATACCCTCATCGGGAACTCGTTAATCATCCATAGGCTTCGAAGCCAGCAGCGTAGATAGTCTTCCTCTAGGTTGAATCGAATTAGTATGTGCCTAGAATCAAGCAGACCCAACGAGAAAGACCCTGTAAATCGATTCTAGCAAAAGCTTTACGCAAAATCTCCATGTTAGGTCGACCATGGGAGAACTTTCCAACTAATGCATGTTTAAACGATGCTGCAAGTTTTTCAACTTCTTCATGTGAGAAACAAATTGCTGGTTCACCCCTATATGTGGAAGGAGGCTTGATCTTCAACGGTGAGGGAGTTTTGTTCATCACAACATCTGCGAAAGATCGATTAAGAGCAGCAGCAGCCGGTTGTCCTTCAACCAAAGGTTGAAGGGCAGCCATAGAAACCCTAATATTCAAAAGTTTGAACGTGGGAAAAGTAGAGAGAAAAGATAGAGAGAGAAAATTAAAGTCTTCGCTAGCACCCTTGATTGATTTCATGTATGCAATTGAGAAATCTGGTATATGAATTGATCACTTCATGAATAAAGAGGCTTGCAAGAATCTCTGGAGGTAAAATTACATGTCTGTGGATTAGGTTCAAACCTAGCCTAGCCAATGTAAAATCCATATATTATTAATGCATCTTGTTGAGGTTTTAGTTGAGAAGAGATTCTAAATAATCAACAAAGGATACAAATCACATTACTTGAGAAAAAAAATAATTCAATTAACAATTTGGATTAGCATTAAGTCAAAATAGAACCTTAACATATTTGAGTTTAGGGGGATTCCTCATCTAGATCTGTGACGAGTGTAGATTAGGTTAGATAAAATTTTAATAAAAGTGTTAACACTCAACAAGTAATAAAAACCGTAATCTCCCATTTATCTGCAGGTATACAGGTGTTGTAGTATAGGAAATTAGGTGTCGAATCCCATAGAGAATCAATTATATGCAATTACTGAAACTTTATCACTTACTTTATTATCTAAGTTTCACTTAATTGAATGATGTGAATGATAGGTTAGTAAAATAACAAGAGAGTAGTAGAAAGTAGTCAATTGGAAATTAAAACAACTTATGTAGTAGTACTTGTATGTAAGGTTCTAGGAATAGAATCAACCGATGAATCCTTTGCTTTGATGTTGATTTAATTACTTGCTAATGTTATCTTGCCATGTTTAGGTTTCAATTCCATATGTAATTATAACTTGTTTTCAAAAAGATATAATTTAAACTTCAACTATTTTCATGATGAAGTTTGTGAATTACTTGAATTGTATATGAACCACTTAAGGGTAACACTACACTTGTGTGCACCACTTAAGCTTCATTCATTCGTTTTTTCGTTGTTGAGTGTAATATTTCCATTATCACTTAACAACTTGATTATGTTGTAGTGTTGGCCAAGCAAAAACTATAGTTGTTGGCCAAGTCATGTAACCATTCGTTAATTTAGTTGTTATTTGTCTAACACAAACAATAGGTGTAGGCAAAACATTACAACTTGTTTTTCTTGTAGTTGTTTGCCCAACACGAACAATAGATGCAAGCAAATAAGACTACAATTTTATTTAGAATTGTAGGCCTTTGCAAAAACAATAAGTGTAGGCCAAACAATACAACAACTTTTATTGGTATTTGAAGGCCAAACAAAAACATTAGTTGCTAGCCAACAAATCCAAGACTAAACCATGAATAAATGAACAACAAGGGCAAGATTAGCAACTAAATATCAAATTCAAGTTATGTAAAAGGATTCATTAGTATCATATATTCCTAGGTTAAGAGTTTAGTGAAACATGGTCAAGATAACACCAAAACTCTTAACTAGGAAATAGAAATGCTTAGATAACACAAAGAAATGAAGAAATATGAAGTGAAAAGATTGAATAAGGCTCAAGAATCTCGCTTTCTTCCTCCAAAGTGTTGCTACCATATGAAAGTGCAAGAGTTTCCTCACAAGTACAAGAATTTCCTCACAATTGCACTAAATATCTCTTGAGAATTTTTAGAGAATTCTACTACTACTCACACCCTTTCTTGATCTTACACTCCCCAACATCTCCCATATGTTAACCAAGGACCCCTCTTTATAGATGAATTGAGATCAAGTCCTTGTTAACAATTTCTTACAAAATTTGGCCTAATGGTGTAATATTTAGGGCTAGAATGGTCAAAAACATTTATGTAGAATTTTCTTCAAAATTCCAGCCTAAAATTCTCTGAAAAACTCAAGAAATTAATTTTAAAATAACTCCAACTTGCAAAAACAGCCATTGACTCTTTCTTTGACCAACATATGTTGACTGGTCAGCCTGTCTAGGTGTTTGTGTAACATTGGACCATGAATTTCACCTTGAAGATGGATGAATCAGCTCTTTTTCAAAACATGAAAGTTGTAGCCCTTTAAGTTGGCTTTCCAGCACCACAAAGATCAGGTTATTTCAAGGTTGGAGCATGGGAATATGTACAAAATACCAAGACATGGTCAGAAGAGCTTCACAACACAAATGTACTTCAGTAATTAGGATTTTTAGCCATGAAAAATTGACAACTTGATTTTGATGTCTTCATAAGAATCGTAGAGCATCCTCTTAGCTTCAAAATTCCATAATAAACATCTCAATACAATATATATAGCTCAAGTTATTAATAAAATACCAAAATCTGTCATTATTTGCCAAACTCTAATTCTTAGGTTAAATAAACCTAATTGAAAGAAAATGATATTTTTGGAGCCAAATTCACACAAATACATTAAAAACACACTAAAAATATATAATAAAGATATTATAACATAATTAAATTTAACACTTGTCAATCTGACTTTGATATTGTTGATTACTCCGTATTCATTATTTTGATCAGCAATTTAGTTCAAGTATCAGTTCTAGTTAATTAATATCCCAATTTTCTCACTCATTTCTATAGTCTATGCCCAAAAACTAAGTTGGTTTAGGGATTTGTATTATCACACTTAATTTATGTCATATTAATAAATGTGGCATTCTATTTATCATTGAATAGTTGTTATTCATATTACTTGTTTATTTGATAAAATCTATAGAGTATTTAACAACAAATAACAATCGCTTATACACGGCTAATATTTTATGAACTTTATCAAATAAACAAGTAATATGCATAACAATTATTAAATGATAAAGAAATGTTGCATTTATTAATATAACATAAAATAAGTGTGAAATAAAAATATCTAAACCAACTTGATTTTAGGATATACACTAATAGAACATAGATGATATTATGATTTATAGCAAGAGGCTAAAAGATTACTTGGAACACTTGAGGTAAGTGTTGATTCGATTCCATAACAAGCACTTAAAGTGTTCATTTGACTAACAATTTATTGATTTTTTACGGTAGAGCATTGAATAAGGCAAAATCTGCATGGACCCTAAGCAAATGTAGGCTATTGAGGAGTAGAAGCCACTTGGCAGTGTCATGGAGCTCAGGTCATTTCTTGGCTTAGTCAACTACTATTGAGGTTTCGTGAATGATTACTCCAAGATAGCCTTGTCCCCTAATGGACCTGTGCAAAAAGAAGAATCTTGGAATTAGGACACCTAATGCCACAAGGCCTTTGAAACGGATGAAAACAAGCATGTCCATTGACCTTTACTTGTATTGCCTGACATGACCAAACCTTTTGAAGTGCTCACGGACACCACAAACTTTGTCCTTTGTGGAGTCTTGATGTAGGAATGTCATCTAATAGCTTTCGAGAGCCAAAAGCTGAATGATACTAAATGAAGATACTCAGGTCACGAGAAGAAGCAACTTACTATGGTTCATTAACTACATCTCTCTGAGCACTACTTACATAGACCACCATTTGTGGTAAGAACTATTGACAGAATTTAACTTTATGTTGAGTACAAGACAAGCAAAACTAATCAAGTGGCAAATGCACTCAATTGACAGACATAGCTTGCTAATGTGTGCCAAACTGTTGCTTTGTATGGGTCAAGTCTCTACCAACATTAAAGAATAAATATAGGCCCTAATATCGAAAGATCCTAGTGTATAGTATTTGTTCAACTTGGTTGAACAATGAAATGCTTGGCAATTTTGGTTAAACAGTGGCCTTCTACTTTCAAAATAGAACGGTCTTTATGACCCAAAAGGCTAGGAAGTGTAGAAAAACTTAATCAAAAAGTGACATGATACTCTTTGGGAAAAAAATTCAATCAAAAAGTGACATGATACTCTTTGTGACAGACACCGTAACATAGAATATTGGCTTTATTGCAACAATGGTATCAACAGCTAATGCAAGATCATATAAACAACTTTGTTTGAAGTGCCCTAATTGCCAGCAAGAAAAATTGACCATCAAATAGAATAATTCTACAACATGTTAGAGAAGTATTGTCGTGACTTTGTAGGCAAACCAAAAGAATTAGGTCCAACTGTTGGATTTTGGCTAGCTGTGTTTCAATGCCTAGAAGAGCTCTTTAAGAGCACTTTTGAAATTGTAATTGACTACACGGTCAATGATGATGAAAAATCAAAGCCCCCGAAAGCACAAACTTTTTCTCAAGAATGGAAACAAAATGTAGAGATTACTCGTAGTCATCTTGAGAAAGTTGTGAAGATGAAGGAATACGCATACTAGGATCAACGCGTAATCGAGTTCCAAGTGGGAGATAAAGTGATCATAAAACTATCTAGTTAGTACCATAGTTGGTACATGAAGAATAGGAATGTCTATCTGTTACAAAAGTATATTAGCCTTATGACTATGTTGATACATTTTGGCAAGGCAGCTTACAAATTGATTTCTCAACTTGGTATAAGGTATATCCAGTTTTTCATGTTACTCTCTTGAAGCCTTATCATGAAGACCTGGAAGACTCAACATTGGGATAGACTACCCACCATAGTCTCAACATCTAAACCCAAGGAAAATGAGTTAGGAAAGTTATTCTAATGAAGAGATGACCAAACACAGATGCAAAAATCATCATAAATACCTTGAGAAATGGTAAGCATGCATAGATGAAAAGAACACATTGCAAAAAATTGCAAGCCTCGAAGCCTTCCAACAATTGATTGATGCATATGAAAACTCTAAGGTTCAAAGGATGTCACCAAAACAAGTGGGCAAAAATTTCATGAGCTACTTTTCGACATGGCCCCATGACTCGGTGAATAACATTGAAGCATTGGCTACACTCTTTTTCGTAGGCTTTTTAAGTCCCTAATCGTGATCGTGTCTGCATGCCCATCGTGCCTAACTATGTCTGTATCAACACCTGACCTTGCTACCAGCCTGCTCACCTAACTATCTATGTCCACGCTTGTTCTGCTAACAGCCCATTCATGATTTTGATTGACCAAAACAATGGATATTGCACCTGACGTGGTGAACAACCAAGTAATAACTTCCTAATAGACTAGTCGACACACCAATGACCTTTTTCGGCAACCAACCCTCTAGTTGACTCGTGGGACCCGTAAGACTCGTCCATTGGCAATTGGTCCTAATTCTTGCAAGGTTGCATTAGTTACAGTTAGGAGTTTAAAGATGTTTGTTGATGTTAGTTCATCCTACATATATATAGATTAGGTCTCCCTTTTTCTTATAAAAGTAATATTGAATCCTATCAATTAGAGTTTTTTTTTTTTAGCCAAGACTGTGATTTAGCAATCTAAAAGCTAAAACAATAGTAACCAGATAAGTTTGCTATTGAGAAGCTTCATGCCCGTTGTATATGTTGTGGTGTAGATTAGATTATGAAATTTAAAGCAAAACACACACAATTCAAATAATAAAACCTAATTTCTCATTTAATTCGCAAGTATACGGGTCGATTGAAGTACTCAGAGTATTAGGTGTCGAATCTCACAGGGAATCAAATAATTGTAACTACTAGAACTTTATGGCTAACTCTATTATATAAACAATCATAAAATGAGAATGATTATGGATGGTTGGAACAACAGAATAGGCAATGATAAAAATAACTTGTAGGAATTCAATAACAAAGAACCTAGAATATAGAATCCACTAATGAACTATGAATGCATGAAAGACTTGCTAAGTTTTACCTTGCCTTGTTAGGAATCCAATTCCATAATAGCCATAACTAGTTCTCACTATGAAATGATAAGATTCCAACTATTCTTATGATGAAATATTATCAAAACATGAATTGTATAAATTCACTTAGGCATCCATTATTCTCATATGAATAACTTAAACATCACTTGTACATTTTCTATGGTTAAATGCATTTCTCGATGTCACATAACAACTAGATGACTTATTTATGTTAGCCATGCAAAAACAAATATTAAAACTTGAACAAGTAAACAAATAAATGCAAGCTTAGCAAGTTGGATATGTTAATAAATAATATTTATTTTCCTTTTATCTTTCCCCATATAATTCAAATTGGATGAACTTAACAAAAAAATTGGATGAACTTAAACCATTTTCCTTCTACCCTCCTTTTAATTTTTATATTGGCTAAATTGAGCCTCTTGTTGTTTAGCAAACTAACATATTGTCTTTCTATAGTTTGAAAATCTACTCTTTATACTCTTGTCCTTTTGACTTTTTTTAAAATGGATTAAAAAAACTAAAAACTAACAATTAACGAACTTTGAGAAACATCCATATTTTTAATCTTTCAATTGTCATTTTATTTTGCTGATTTAGACGAGGTAACAATAACTTCTTGTACATTTTTATTGTGATTTGTTGTCTCCGTTCATCTTTTAGAAAAATCTAAATTAGGAGTAGATAATACGTAAGTTTTTAAAACACCTAAGACAATAGGTTGTAATAGACCTCTATTACGGCCGTGAAAAGTGGCTCATCCTACTCCATCATTTCTTCTACTCCATTTATTTCTTCTACTCTATTTATTTTCCTCAATTTCCTATTTCATCATTTCTCCCACTCCACTTATTTTCTTTAAACTCTTATCTATTTTTCTAAAGTTCCAATATTTTCTCTTTGTGGATGAGGATTTTAATAGTTTTAAGAAAAGAGTTAATGCTCCAAGTAAAGAAAATTTTACCTCTTACCAAAATTTTCAAAATTACCAAAATTTTCTATTTTTGAGTATTCAAACAAATATAAAAATTAATGCATATCCCCAAAATGTATCCAATCCCATTCATCCATCAAATTTCCAAAATCCACCAAGTTTTCCATATCCATTTCCCATGTATCTAGCACTTAATTATTTTAATTTGTCAATGGCAAATCATTATATGTCAGGATATTATAATCTTGGTTGGTGTTGTGGATGGTTAAAGACTTGAAGTGAGATAAGGAAAGATTTTAATTTTTATCCACGAGCAAGAAAATGTAACACCAACAGAGTCTATTTCAAACTTTTAAATACCATCATATTCAGCACAACATCGGATAGAAAATATTTTAAAAAATGGTAGATGGAACTGATGACAAATGTGTTCCATGGAATATTGATTATAGCAAGATGCTTGCAAGTGCTTGGCTCACAATTTCCAGCTGCAGCATTGTGGGTAACTCCCAAAGTGAAAGATTTTTTTGGAAACGAGTCACTTTCAATGAGAATCAAAGATTTAGGCCAGCAAGAAAATATCAAGTTGTAAAATCACATTGGCATTGGTTGAGTCAGATGGTTAACAAATTCAACCAACATTTTAACAAATTGGTCGAAAAACATCATAATGGGTGAAATGATAACCAGATCAAACAACACGCTCATGAGCTTTTTTACCAAAATAATAAAAAGTATTTTTTATATGAGCATGTGTGGGTGTTGCTAAAAGATGATTCGAAGTGGAAAGCAAATAATCATATGTAGCGTTCATCTAAAAAGATATAGACCGATGAAAGCGGGGCATACACTTTTTTCATCCAATATGAATTCAAGCTTCCACGTCAATAATAGTGAACTAGTAGAAGTTCACTCAATCGGTCAAAAAGCATCAAAGTAGAGAATGAGAAAGGAAAAGTCAAAGGTGAGTGATGAAAATTTGAATGGGAAACTTAATCAAATCTGGAGCATGGTGAAACAACGAAAAGAAAAAAATTGCAAGCTATGGAAAGTTTAGCAAATAAGCTCGAAATTATACTTTTTGAAGCGATTATGAAATCTGATTCAAAGATACAACGGACATGATTGAGCAACAATTTCAAATTCATGCATATGTGTTCCTTCTTAAAAGCCAAATATAATATTCCCTAATTTAATTTTAGTTTTACGTTGTTTTATGTTATTATGTAATAATATAATATAATTTTAATGGTTTAATTTTTAATTTTTATTTGTGGTTTTATGTCATTATGTAATATTGCATTCGATTGTTTAATAATAATAAAAAACATTCTCTCAACTGCTTCTTCCTCCTAAAATGTGGGAAGTTTGAATTTTGAATTGTTTTTTAAGGCTTATTGCCAACTGATTGCTAGCCTTTCGTTCTTTCTGGTTTCTCTCTTCATCTGACTCTATGATTAGGGGTGTTTATGGATCAGATACCCGGTCCATGGACAAAAAATGTGAACCGAACCGGTCCTTGCAGTTCGGTAAAATTTTAAACTACAAATCAGTCCACATATAGTGGGTACTAGGCATTTCGGTTACCCACAAAACTGATTCAGATAAGTCGGGTACCCGACTCGGTCTATAATAATTTACTTTTATTTTTAAAAAAATAAACAAGAAAAATTATAAAATACTATTAAATCGCTAATAATACAAAAATTAACAATCTTAAAGTTATATTATATCCCAAACCTTAATCTTCAAAAAAACAAAAATTAAATAAACAGAAAGATAATCACTTAGTCTTTCAAACTTCATCTTCTTATTTCAATCAACATAAAAATATAAATATTCAACAAATTGCCAAAAACAAAATAGACAAGAAGATAATTACTTAGTCTTTCAAACTTCATCTTCACAATTCAATCAACATAAGAACATAAATATTCAATAAATAGTCAAATGAACACCCAAACTAACATGTGAAATTACATAACTACCCAAACCCAGTGACTCACCAAAATGTGAACCGCAAACCAACCTACCATTTGAAACCAGTTTGGTTACCCTTTTTTTCGATTCGGGACAGGTCGGTTTTTTCAATTTTTTGATTTTTTGAGTTTTCATGAACAACCCTATCTACAATCAAGTTCTCTCGATGGTTTTCTGATTGATTTCTTTTGGTTCTTTCATGGTTGTTACAGCTTCTTATGGCTATCCAGTGGCTTCAGCATGCATCAGAGGTTTCCTTTTTGACCAAAAAATCATTTTCCCAGTTGTTTGCGATTGAAAAATCACCCATGGAGATTAAACTCCATCAACATTCAAGGGAAAAGTGGTTGTGTTTTGTTAAGAGGATATTTTGAAAGCTTTGGCTCCTTTTCATCAGGCGATTGTGGAAAAATTTTCCCACGGTCATCCATGGAGCCCTAGATTTGAAAACTACCATTTCGATTGGGCACTTGGACTTTAGGCATGTTCTGATTTGATGCTCTTTTGAGACTAATTTTCTGAGGATTTGGACGAAATGGATCTAGTATATTGGCAAATATCCAATGTGTACGTTTCATTGGACGTCTGAATTTCATGTTAATCGAGAATCTCTACTGGTACCAGTCTGGTTTTCTCTCCCTTCATTGCCAGTGCATTTCTTTGTTAAGAAATGTTTGTTCTCAATTGTAAGTGCAGTGGGTAGACCTCTCTTTGCTGATATTGCAATATCATCTCTAGGTCGTCCAAGTGTAGCACATGTGTGCATTGAAGTTGATCTATTAAAGGAAATACCAGATGTGGTGTGGATCGATGTTGAAGGTGAGTCTATGAGTTTTTAGCAACCTATTTTGGCTGAGAATCTTCCAGACTATTGTGATGGTTGCTAGAAAGTTGCTATGTAATTTTTTGAACAAAATCTTCTTTAGAGTTTTAGCTAATAGACTTGCTAGTTTCTTGCCAAAGTTGATTTCTCCTCAGCAGAGTGGATTCACTAGGGAACAGGTTATTGTCAATAATTTCCTATTGGCTCAAGAGATATTATCAAGGATTGAAAAAGAAGAATTATGGAAGAAATATTGCTTTGAAGTTAGACATGGCAAAAGCGTATGATAGAGTTTCATGGCTTTATCTGATGAAAGTTTTAAGAACGTTTGGGTTTGGGGAACATT